>VXBP01008584.1:559417-622374 GCA_013400115.1 Rhinopomastus cyanomelas
GGCGGGTCCCTAGACCCTTTGATTGAAGCAGAAGAGTTTAATATTGGACAGATTACAGTGTATCCTTGAGAACAAGGAGTCAGAGACATCCGAAGAGAGTAAACAACTGACCGTGCTGGGAGAAACTTGGTAAGAGATGAGCAAGGGGCGTATGAAGCTGAAACGCCATGGCCACTTGTTTATATAAGTGCTGTACCAATAAAATAAGGACACCTGTGTGCAGAAAGGGCATAAAAAGGAGCTAGCTGCATTAATAAAGTATTGTCTTTGACTGCTTGCACGTTGGTCTTGACTCTGTGTCGCACGTTCACCCGAACCGCAACAGAATACTATGAGAAGGAGCATCCTGTGTGAGAATGAGAAGTATCAAGATGGGAGTGCATGGGTCACAGGTCAAGTCAAAAGAGTGGCTTCCTCTGGTCTAAGTGATGGTTTAGGCACTGGCAAAGACCATGCAGCGTGTACTACTGCATATACATACGAAGAGTAATAGTCTCAAATATGTCATCCTCACTTTTGGACCATGGCAATANGGCATATACATACGAAGAGTAATAGTCTCAAAGTAGTTAAAAAAGAAAGCCCAAATATGTCATCCTCACTTTTGGACCATGGCAATAAGTTATGCTATTAGCTGCAGTACCCCCAGTAATTGTGTGGGATCACTGATGGTGAATTAAGCTGGAAACAGCACAAACAGCAGTTGACTGGCACCCAGCACTTCCGGGGTTCTGTTCTGGCAGCTCTCTTCCCCCTCAAGCTGAAAATAGGGAAAGAAAGATGACATCTATGAGGTGGTGAATCAGACAAGTGTTTACCACTTCATTCAAATGCATGCCCACAAAATGAGTGTGACTTCCCACCTCCACCACAGTTGCTCTTCTTACTATGCAGGTTTGCTCAAGCCAGAGATTTCCAAAAGAAATGGCTTGTAAAATATTATTCTAGTCACACAAATGGGGAAAAATTCTTAGATCTTTTTCTTCTCACAGCCTGCCCCTATGAGACCTGGAGATCTCAGCTGCTTTCCTGGGGACAGGGAACTCTGAGGAGAAATGGAAGGAGCTGGCCCAAGGCAGGTGAGGACCCTTGGGAACACAGGCCCATGCTTTTTAAATTCTGATTTATCCGCAAACTGTCCTGAAAAGTAGCTACTTGGGTAGAGAATTAGTGTTTCATATCTGGTCTGCCCCTGGATGACAGCCATGCCTTGCTGTCTCTCCGCTGAGATAAGAAGAGCTGCAGGGCTTGAGACAGTGGCAGGAGTGGCTTGGCAGCAGGCAATGCAGAAAGCAACACATGTCCAAACAGAAGGTAAGAGAAAGAAAGTTGATGAAAACAGCACCAATGACTTCGGAGAACTGACATTGAAGAGGAGCAGTGAGGGGATAGTGAAAACCTGCACGTGAACTAACAGCAGCCTAGCTGCAATGCAATGCAAAGACACCAGCCAGTCTGGGGTGACTTTTACCAGACTGAAGTTCTTGATAATAAACATTTAAGTGCCAGGATGCAGCATGTATTTGCACATAACTGTAGAGCCAAGAACGGTGTCGTCTTGAGCAATTAACTGTACCTCTGCCATTAGTCTCATTAGTGAGTCATTGCCATGGTAGTAGGGAAGTGGGGATTACTAGGCCCTCATGAAGTGTTCACTTCTCTTAGTCACAGCCATTAGTCACTAGCAATATGGTTTTTGCCTTCTATTCCCTCTTGTGTGTAGTTTTCACTTCACCTGCCGCAGCGACGTTGTGAGGGGTTCATCATAACAATTTCTATTGCATGACTCAGTGAAACAGACAATAGGACAAAAATCTGAGTCATTTGCATCTTGATGTTTAATTACAGTTAAAATGACTTCTTACTCCTTTGGTTAAAAGTAATCACAGTGAAGATAATTTATCCAGTTTGATTTAAAATCCTCTGTAGCAAAGCTGTGGTCTATATTTAATGAAATCAAGCACACTTTGATTTCACTTGATGGCCTAGATTTTGAAGCTTAATAATGACTGTTTTTAACCCTTATTCTTAAACTAAGTGTTATTTTATTATGACAACCCTTTGGAATTCTGAAACAAATCTTCTTTCCCATGTTATTTCCTCCTTCAAGAACAAATACTTTGTTTTTATCAAAGAAGTTTCGTGCATGTGGATTCTTTTCATCTTATAAAAGCATTTATGAGAAATAAAGACGCAAACTGAGATTTGTAAAGAAAAATCAGACCACAAGATTGTCTGTCAAGCTGAATTACATCATCTAAGAGATGGAAAATATTTTTTGCATTTGTGATTTTTCAATTTTTTTCATGAGACTCAAGGTTAACTTAGATGGCAGGAGAAGACAAACTTCTTTGTTACCAGCTGCCAAATCACTACTGGTGGGAGTAATTATATCAAATATTAATATCTTCTAAAATGCTCTTGATCTACAGTGTCAAGTGATCCATTGCACTCAGATGATGCACACGCAGGTTGCCCTGTGCAACTGAAAATCAATTATTTGCAGAAAGAGGAAGAGCTCTCAGAAAAGCTCTCTTCCACTATTAGTCTATAACTGTTCAAGACAATTAAATATTAAATATTAGTGAAGATGTATCTTACACAAGAACTGAATGCCTGTTAACAAACATTGTGGTTTATTTTCTATTTTTAGTGAACCTCTAGATGTGCTAGAATACTGGAGATAACTATTGATCCCATTGAAAAGGCACCTAGACTTATACTTAGCATAGGGGTGCCTTTGGATAACAAACCCAGAAACATAAGCCCTGTGGGCAGCAGATCACCTACTCAGGGATTTGACTGTGTTGTAACTGCTGTTCTGGACAATCAGTGGTCTTTCCACACAAAAAATTAAATCCATGAGATCTTTTTCAGGGCTGTGTTATGCTCTGCTAATTAAAAGATGTAATCTACTAAATGTAGTATGCGAATACCCTGTTGGTAATTTCAAAAGGACATTATTTCAAATTTCAAAGTTATTGAAATGGCTTGTTACTCAGAATGTGATGTTTGAGTTTTAATGTTTTACAAAAATGCCCAATAAGTAATGTGCTAATAAAATATTCAAAGATAAAACCTTTGTTAAGCAGGACCTCAGGATGCTCCAGTGTTCTTTTCCATGGCCTGTGCAGAAAGGCTGAGACAGACCAGACAAGCAGATTTCAGCAAGTGATGGAGGAGATATATAGGGAGAAAAAAATCAGTATCTCCTATTAGACTAAGCAGTAACATTCTGCAAAAAGCCCAATAGCACGAGCTCTTGGGGGTCTGACGCTTCTTTGGTAGAGTTTGTAGAGAAGCAGCGCTCCAAAAACAGGTTTTCATGTTCTATAGCCACAAACCCACCTTGCATGCTCTTTCTAGCAAGCTGCAAGAACAATTACCAAACAACATCACACTCAACCCCAGAAACAAGTTCTTCAGAAAGTAATGGGACCTGGAAATCAACCCTGCTCTAACTTAGGCAGGTTTTCCTTCCTTGGCCATCACCCAGGAATCTTTCCACTTAAATTTGGACAAGCCTCTAAACTCAAGGTGGGAGAACACCGCAGGCAAGGCTGAGTGAAGGGAACTGGAGAGAGACCTTCAGTGTCCAGATGTTCGATTCAGACATGAAAGTTTGTTTTTTCTTTTTGAATTACCAGAAAGTTAATTGTTCTTTTTTTCTCAAGTATTAGCAGCTGGTCTAATAGACATCTTTTCCCTATGTAAATCTCCCTGTTCTTGTTCATAGGCCGTTGTGCCCACGAAGACACTTGCCCAAACGCCACTTTGTTTCTCACTCACCCAATTTTCCACAGGTATTTGTGTTAGGACATGTGCACACTGATGTTGCTGTTGAGATTGCTTTTCTTTGGAGCCTCCTGCTCGTCTTGGGAGGAGACTGTGAGTGTGTGACCGTGCCACAGGCTTGCCTGAGCCCTGCCGGTGCTTAGCTGTGTGTTTTGTGGTCTGTTTGAGGCACAGTCCAAAGAGCTGAGCCTGGGTTTGGTTGGGAGAGGGCAGGGCTTCTTGTTGGGTGATGAGAGAAGCCAGTCACTAAGGTCATGAGCAGCCAGGTTGGATGAACTGAAAAATGATGAGAAGCACTGGTTCTCTCACAGTAGCAGCAGCTACTTTTGCTTGTTAGCAACACACATGACTTTCCACATTCTCGTCATAATTTCTCTGCAGTGCCTGAAAGATTTTGGCTCAGACTGCTTTAAGAAAGGCTTACAGCTACAAGGCTTGGGCTTGTAGAAAGACTTATGGCTACAAGCCTTAGGCTTGTAGAAAGGAAAGGCTTATAGCTACAAGAGCTAGGCTTCTAGGAAGGCTTCTCAGTACAAAACTCAGACCAAAGCAGCCTACTTTGCATTTTTTTAGCCCAGCTCTTCTTTTTTGTCCTCTTCTGTTTGGAGGCCTGTGGCTGGGGAGGGTCTCCAGAGTGATTCACAGGCAGCTGTTGAAGGCAGCATGAACTCAGGCAACTTACAAACCCATAATGCGACCAGATCCTGACAGTGGAAGTGTGGATGGCTGCTGGGATGAACCATTGAATTGCAATTTGGCAATGACTTTGAGCACTGAGCTGGAAACTGTCATACTACTCTACTAATGCTCTGTCATCCTCCCTCAAGTTTTGCCAGGGGAGATTTAGATGGGACATCAGGAAAAATCTCTTCCCTGACAGAATGATCAGGGGTTGGAACAGGCTGCCCAGGGTTGCAGGGAGTTGCCTCCCCTGAAGGTGTTCAAACACCGAGTAGATGTGGCCTTGGGGGACAGGGTATAGTGGGTGGGGTGGGGTTGGGTTGATGGTTGGGCTGGATGCTGATGTTGTAGGTCTTTTCCAACCTTAATGGTTTTATGATTCTGGCACTCGCGGCTACATAGCCCTTGCAAGTTCGACTGTGCAGCCGGGGCAGATTCTCAGTCTGAGCAAACGCAAAGTGTTTACTGCTTTGAGTCCAGACACAGCTTTGCAGTTTACCTTCTCCCTTCCCGCGGCACTCTGCCTGCTTGGGCGTTGCGTCTGCTCAGCTCCTCACGCAGTAGCCACTCACTTCCTGCCGCCAGCACCCTGGCAGGCAGTACTGCCACCGCCTTCCACACGCTGGAAATCACTGGTTTTCATTACGTTTTCTCCGATTTTTCAGAGCGCTCCCTGGATACGAGGGGGTTTAGGGAGGCGCTCCAGCAGGCTGCACCTGACTCTCAGGGGTGTGCTAAAGGCCGCGCCGCCGAAAGCGGCAGGGGCAGTCTTTAGTCGAAGGATGGTTTCGCCCCGTCCCGCCTAAAGGAGGAGAGGCGGAAGGTGGGGGAAGGTGGGGGAGGGGCGGCGCTGTCCCCGTGGCCCTGATAGGAGGCGCGAGCCGCTCCCGCCTCACCGCCCAGAGCCGCGCGCGCCACGAGCTGCCCCCGCGGCGAGTGTCTCCAGGCGGAGCGCGGGACGAAAGCCAATGGGGAGGCGCCGCCGCTTCGTAAGTGGGCGGTGCCGCAGGCTTCTGCGCCAATCGGACGAGGCAGAGGGGCCGAGGAGCGGAGTGCAATAGGGCGCGCGCCCGCGCTCACGGGGCCGGGCGAGGGTGGCCACTGCCGCTCGCGCGCGCAGCGGGCCGTGGGCGGGGATGTGGGCGGGGTCGTGGGCGCGGCGGGGCGGTGGTGGCGGGTAAACACGGCGGCGGGCCGGAGGGCAGTGCGGTGCTATGGCTGCTTCACCCGTGGAGGTGCTTGGGATGCTAGGAGAAGAGGTGAGGCAGCGGATTCCGCTCCCCCACGCCCTCCGTGTTTCCCCCCTTTATCCCGTTCACGGGCTGGGCTGGGCGGGCCTCCTCCCCCACTCAGGGCGGGGATTTCTTGCGGGCCTGGCGTGGCAGTGGGGACCCAGTCGGGAGCGCGCAGCGCGAGGACGCCCCTTCCTTTGCCTGTGCCCTCCGCCCCGGCTTTCCCGGCTGCCGAGTGCTGCGGGGGAGCCTTTCCCGGTGGACGAAAACAGTGGGTTCCGTGGGCAACTTCCCTGTGGCGGAGCTGGATGGGTGCAGCGGGTTTCCTGCTCGCCCCGCTGCACGCTGGCGTTGAGGGGTCGCGTCTTTGTTCCAGTTGTGTGACAGCCGGTGCTGAGCCCCGGGACCAGGCGCGGGTTAACGCGGTGCAGAAGGGAGGTTGGAGCTTCAGCAGCGATGCTTTTCCTCCGCATCACCATTCGCGGAGCACGGAACCCGCCGGGGTTTCGATGTTTTTGCAATAGTAGCTGAAAGTGATTTCATAGCGGTGTCTGCTGTGAGGCCACAGTTGCTGAGCACGTGGGTCAGGACTGGTGAACCTGTTCCTATGCAGCTGGGGTGGGCTTGTCGTCCTCACTGGCTTGTGCCTAGGAAAAAGTATGGATGGAATAGTTGACTCGAGCAAGAAGAAAAGTCAGGTTTTGGTTGTGGTTTTTTTAGTTTAGTTGTGTTTTTTTTTTTTTAAATCGCAGGTACAGGAAGTCTTGACAGCTGTAACCATCTGTTTGGTGACCTGTGTGAAATGTCAGCAGTGCCTTTGAGCCAACAGGATATTTTATCAAGAGTGTCTTTATCAGCTCGTGCAGGCAGTGGTGATCCCTGTCAGTGCACACTAGTTGCATCCCTAGTTTTAAATAAAGTTAATTTCTGCCATTAATTATTCCTAGTCTACTAGCATGGCTGCCTTACTCCAGTTTGGTGTTACTTCTCCAGAAGTAACTGGGAAAGCTCTTGGGTGATTTATTTTTTCAACTTAATATTTAAATTACATAGGAGTTCTAGTAGAAAATTAGCACAGCATGCCACAAGGGTTGCATAGCACTTCCCATTGCAAGATCCTGTTTTCAATTGCTAGTAACATTCTGAGGCTGTGTAAATGGGCTAAAACATTCTATGACTCAGACTCTCTATTAACTTTATTTGATTTTGGTCCGTTTAATTGTTTCTTAGCCTCTCCTTTTATGTGGAATATGTTTTGAAATCTGGTCAAAATTGTGTGCTTTTGATCCCTCTCCCCTCTTCTGAACACGAGCACATTCTCTTGAAACAGCTAAGGGAAGGAGGAGGAGGAAGTTTTGAGTGTGTAACAAATCTATTGGATACAACTTTTCCTGTAATTCAAAAGCTTACCTGAACTTTTTCAAGTTACCAATGTGAAAAGAGCTATTTATGGTCAGATAGTTCAATGTTATGTTAGAGCTTATTGATTCAGATGTGAAGAAATTGATTAGGGTTTTCATGTGTGATTATGTATTGCACGGATGACAAAATGAATGATCTTTGGTTTATAGGAAAATTGCTTCCAGCTGTTGCTGCCTGGGGTACTAAAATCAAACCGGAGTTCTGCTTCTCTAGTTTGTCTCGTTGTTGTTGTTGGTTTGTTTGTCTTCCCAGAGTTGAATTTGGTAAGACTGCATAAACAGAATTGCAACAAAAACGAAATCCAGAAGCCCAAATTGTATTGAAAATAACATAAAATAATTTTCTGCAAAAAGCTTCTGCCACCCTGGTTTTGCAGACTTTTTGTAGTTGACGCGTGCACACCGCTGCTTACCCAGCGCTCCTCTGTGACTTGCAGCATGGGTTTGCTTGCTGTATGAATCAAAATTGCCTGGTAAAACACAGTGGTTATCTACAAAACCTCTAATTGTAGCTCTTGTATTTCATTAGTTAGAGTATTTCCCATATAAATGAATGCAGTTACTCATCACCTTCCTTACTCAGTGCTTTCCTCTTCCTGCCTCCCAAGTTGTTTATTTATTCCGGATTTCTTTGGAAGTAGTACGATAGTGACTTTGGCTTAATAAAGGATATGATGTGGCTGACACAAACAAAATGCTGCAGCTGGGATGAAAAGGTATTTGAGGCTATTGTGTATGCATATGGTGAGTTATTTGGTGTGCTGGATTAGCTGAACTTCAGTGCCTAACTGCAGATGCAGTTGCCCTTAATTTCTGTGGTTTGTTTTTTCTTGTGCAAAATAGCGTCTTGTCTCCTACAGTACTACTTATGACTTGGTTGGCTACTGAAATAATGAGCGTGAGAAAAGTCATTAGGGAGAACATAATAATTCTGTCTTCAGAGCAGGACCTAAGCATTGTGCTGAAGTTGAGTCTGGGGTCACATGCTGAAAAGAGAAGACGGGAGACAATACAAAATAGTAGTTACTGAGCAATACCAGTGTTGTGGACTTACTAAGGTGTCTGTCCTTTAAAAAAGAACTTGTGATCCTGTCATCAACATTTGTAGTGGGATAGCTGTGCAATAGCAGGCTACAACAAATATAATCTAGGATTAATACTAAACTAAAACTGAGTGCTGAATACACTTCTGAATCCTTGTGGATTATTTTGCATTGCAGGACAGTGTATAGAAACACGACAAACAGATTAGCTTCAACAAAGTGTAGAATCTCAATTTTGAAAATGAAGAGCTCTAGTATTTTTTAAAAAGTGCTTATCCTCCCATTCATGTATTTTGAAGAGGAAAGAAATGCCTTGAAGTGTACTTCCCACCTTGAGGTCAGCTTTGTCCCTCAGTACCCTTTGCCTCAGGCTTCTTTAAAAAATCAGCTGGGATGGTTCATAAAACTTTATCTTGACCTGTGGGGTGGGTGACTGTTACTGCATACTCTGTGTCTAGAGTACAGCTGCCAGTGTTGAGTCAGCCCTACAGCCTGCAGTGGTGGACTGACACAGCTGCTGCAGTGGTAACTTTTGCTAGTAAGTTGGGATGTCCATAGCTACAGATTTTTTTGCTGTGAGACTTTGTCTTGGAAAACGTTCAGGTCACCAAGACTTGGGCTTTAGTAGGTAAAACATTTTGAAACTATTCGCTTCCATTTGTACTGTGTTCTTGTGACAGTTGACTTCAATACTAAATACAGCTTTTTCTGGGAATAATTATGGAAGGAACTTTGAAAGACTGCAGAAGGAATCATTGGTATCTCAGCTACTGCTCTTCTATTTCTTAGGTTGCAGAAAACTAATAACTGAAAAGTATTCTGGGTTAGAGGTACAACTGTTGAAAGAACTGTCCAGAACAAGTGTATTCATTTCTGTTTTCTATTAAAATACCTGCTTGTACTGGATGGCTTTGGAATAACATGGAATAAAATAACATCATTTTTCTGTAAGCATGTGTTTCATAGCGAGTTTAATTAAAAAATTCCTGTATGTCAAAGTTTTTACATTCTCAACCTGAATTCAAGACTTAGTTATTTTGCTTAGCTCTTTCTCTGTTGCCTGAATAGCACATGGAGTTAGCCAGTGTTTTTTTGGTTTGTTGTGTCCACTGCATTTAATCTGTTTCAGGGATCAAACCAGTCATGGGAACTTGTCACAGACAAAAATACACTTCTTACTTGCATACTTTTGCCATTTCAATTTTCTCAGGCACTTGAGAACTGTCCTGTGTGGGACAGGTATTCTTGTTTGCTGCTGGCCACATGATACATTACTGAGAGTATTTTGTATTCCTTTAGAATATACTATTGGAGTAGGTTGTTCATGGTTATTTATCTTGCTGCTGGTGAACTGAATGCCCTGAGTATGTAGTTTGTCTTCTCTGCTTGGAATTAAACCTTGGAATTCTCCTTGGAATTAAACCTTGCAAGAGAGGTCAAGGGCAACAAAAAGGGCTTCTTCAAATACACTGCAGGTAAAACTAAAACTAGAGGCAATGGTAGGCTCCCTGCCGAATGAGGTGGGTGCTCTGGAAACAGAGGATACAGAGAAGGCAGAGATACTCAACACTTTCTTTGCCTCTGTCTGTAGTTCAGGGGGCTGTCTTTATATCAAGTCCCCCAGACTGCTGAGGCTCCAGAGACAGCTGAGACAAGAAAGGAGGTTGGTTGATGAGGACTGGGTTAGGGATAAGTTGAGCAAACTGGATGTGCACAAATCCATGGGCCCAGATGGGATGTACCCGCGGGTGCTGAGGGAGATGGTGGAAGTCATTGCTAGGCCACTCTCCATCATCATTTCAAAGTCATGGGAATCAGGAGAGGTGCCTAGAGACTGAAGGATAGCAAATGTCTCTCCAATCTTCAAAAAGGGAAAGAAGGAGGACCCAGGTAACTATAGACCGGTCAGCCTCACTTCCAGCCCAGGAAAACTGATGGAACAATTTGTTCTAGAGGCTGTCTCCAGGCACATCAAGGACAGGAGGGTTATTAAGGACAGTCAGCATGGCTTCACCAAGGGAAAGTCATGCTTGACCAATCTGATAGCCTTTTATGAGGGCGTAACCAGGTGGATGGATGATGGCAGAGCAGTGGATGTGGTCTATTTTGACTTCAGCAAGCATTTGACAGTCTCCCACAGCATCCTCACAGCCAGAATGAGGCATCTGATCAAGTAATGAGGTGGATCATGAACTGGCTGCAGGATAGAAACCAGAGAGTAGTGGTCAATGGGACAGAGTCTAGTTGGAGGCCTGTATCTAGTGGAGTCTCCCAGGGTTTGATGCTGGGACCAGTCCTGTTCAATCTATTCATTGATGACTTGGATGAGGGATTGGCATGCACTGTCTGCAAGTTTGCTGATGACACAAAGCTGGATGGTGTCGCCGACACCCCTGCAGACTGTGCTGCCATTCAGTGAGATCTGGACAGGCTGGAGAGCTGGGCTGAGAAAAATTTAATGAGGTATAACAAGAGTAAGTGTAGAGTCTTGCATCTGGGCAAGAACAACCCCAGGTACCAGTATAGGTTGGGGACTGAGCTGTTGGAGAACGGTGTAGGAGAAAGGGACCTGGTGGACAGCAGGATGACCATGAGCCACCAGTGTGCTGTTGTGGCCATGAGGGTCAACAGCATCCTGGTGTGGATCAGAAGCGGGGTGGCTAACAGATCAAGAGAGGTTCTTCTACCCCTCTACTCTGTCCTGGTGAGACCACATCTGGAGTATTGTGTCCAGTTCTGGGCTCCTCAGTTCAAGAGGGATGTGGAGCTGCTGGAGGGAGTCCAGCGTAGGGGCAATAAAGATGGTTAAGGAGGTGGAGCACCTCCCTGATGAGGAGAGGCTGAGGGAGCTGTTTTTCTTTAGCTTGGAGAAGAGGAGACTGAGGGGTGACCTCATTAATGTCTTTAAATATTTGAAGGATGGAGCCAGGCTCTTGTCGGTGTCATGTAGTGATAGGATGAGGGGCTGTGGTTGTGAGCTGAAACATACGAGGTTCCACATGAATGTGAGAAGGAACTTCTTCCCAGTGAGGGTGACAGAACACTGGAATAGGTTGCCCAGGGTGGTTGTGGAGTCTCCTTCTCTGGAGACATTAAAGTCCTGCCTGGATGTGTTCCTGTGTGACTTGGTCTAGGTGATCCTGCTGTGTCAGGAGGATTGGACTAGAGGATCTTTCGAGGTCCCTTCCAATCCCTAATGATGCTCTGATTCTATGATTCTATGCTTCTGCTCACCTTACTTCACAACCCTTCTTGCTTGGAGAATTTGCTAATGAACAGAAATCTTTGAGACTTTACTTTGGAGACTGGCATAGGGTAATTCCTCTGGATTGCTTCGGGTGAAGATAGTAATGGCATTTGGATTGTTCATGCCTGAGCTGAAGGTAGCTTAGTGTTTGTGTTCTAGCCGTAGGTGTGTGTTCCTTCTGATTCTATTCTTGTGTGGGACACTGAAACAGCACATGCATGCCTCTGTGCTTCAGAAATGCTCTGAATTTATTCCAGGCTGTGAAGGATTTTACCAGTGTAAGGCATGGTATGGAATCCATTATATCTGGAATAGACAGAAATCGTGGTTTAGAGAGGTTTGTGGTTTTGGTGTTGGTGTTTTTTTAACAGCAATATGACTTGTATAGAGTTAATGCTTTCTAGAAGCTGTCTTGTGTACCTAGGTTTGTTTTCTTAAAGCCATTCTTTCACATGGGACTGACAAACACTGACTGTGACTACTGTAGATGCTAGTTTGTACATGTTGAAAAAAGTGATTTGGTGGGGGTTTTTGTGCTTTGTTGTAAAGTATAATTTTGTTGACAGAAAAAATCCTCTGTTAGTGGACTTGTGTCATCTTACATCTTCTTGTTAATTTGCAGTTGAATGGAGATGTTAAATATAATCTGTTGCAGAGCTCAGCATTTCTTGGAGGATGTGATGTGTTGCTGTGTGACTTGGTCTAGGTGATCCTGCTGTGGCAGGGGGATTGGACTAGATGATCTTTTGAAATCCTTTCCAATCCCTAATGATTCTGTGATACTTTCTTGTTTATGACCATAAAATGCCTGTATGGTACAGTTAACAACTTGTTGTAGTGAGTTAGTAGGGCTGGACTTGTAACTGACAGGTGAATCTTAATAGCTTCTTACATTTACAAGATTGGTGAATTAGTTCTTTAATAGGAATGGTCCTGAATCTAAAACTCACTTTGCTTGGAGAGAATGTCTTTAGCTCTGTTGGTTGCCATAGATGGGGAAGAAAGTGCTGTCTGAATTATGAAGGAACAGTCAAGATGTCAGACCTCCTTCCTATTTCTTTCCTCTTGGTGAAATGAACTGGCGATGCTAACAAAACTTACTTGCCTCACTTGCAAAGTCTGAATATTGATGGAACATTCTTCAGCTAAGGGCCACCACTTGGTGGGCTATACTTTCTTTCAAATTAGATGATAACCATAGCTTCATGGGGACTGTTTCCCATGCTGTTGACTTTTTATCTATCTTCTGTAGGGATTATTCATGCTAAGTGTAGCAGATCTAAGTCCTCTTCTCTAGCTTCATCTCCTAATTATGTGTTGGAGTTTTTTTGCTTAAGATCTAAAGATTTATAAATAAAATTTTAGTACCTTTTTGTAATACCTAACAAAGCTCTGTTCCTGTTTTTAAATGTTGGTTTTTATATTAGGAAGGTGAAGAATGTTGATGTCTTCTATACTGTTTAAGGAAAAACCTTCTCTAGAGAAGGGAGTAGGAAGAACCAAATACTCAGGCTCTGAAAGTTTTCTTTGAGATGAAAGTAAGTGCAGTTAAGGAAGATATCTTTGTGAAACACTCAAGCATGACTTTTATGATCACTAATGATTTCACAGTAAAAAAAAGAAATCAAACCTCAAACTTTAAATACTCATGGAAATGAATAAAACACTCTTGGTTGGGAGATATAAACTGGGAAACTTGCTAAGATGTGGGGCTTTAACTTCTTTAAGCACAATAGTATCATCTGTTAAAATGGGCAGATGCACAAAGCTGTCTGTTCAGCTGGACTATGCAGTCACTCTAGCTGGAAGTGATCTTTCAGCATCATTCCCAAGCTGCTCCTAGGCCTTTCTTAATCAACAATTTGTGCTTGAAATACCCACCTTCACTCTACTAATAGCTTGTATCTTGAATTAGATGTCTCACAGACTGGAGAAGTGTGTTATAGAAGAGGTTGTAAATTCAAGGTGTATATCTTACTGCCTTTTTACCAACTTTCTGTACATCAGTACATGGGATTGGAGAGATTGTTTTACATGGGATGTAGAGCATGTTTGCCCCATTGAGCATCCTCTCCTTTTTCTGCTTTCTCATGCAGCCAGGCTACTAACAGTTTTGGACTTCCAAACAGTCGGTCTGTTTATTGTAGCTTGCCTTGCCTGCACATACCCAAATCTGAATTTTCTGACTTTCCTTTATCTGTGTACTATATGCAGACGTGGTTGAAGCTTAAGGAAGTATTAATTTAGAATTCCTGATATTACCAGAATCCTAAAAGGCACTGCTGCTGTACTGGTTTTATCACTGTGATGTATTTGATGTTCTCTCCTTGGCTGGATTTAGTGGTAGTTGATTCTCGACCAATCTGCTTGGAAAAAACCCAAAACAATAGCAGGATGTTATTGCCTGGAGCAGTTGTTTACTACATAGTGTGCTCTCTGTTAGACTACTGTCAAAGTTTAAGACCCAACATGAAATGAACCAATTAATTTAGTTAATGTGCTAATGGACCAAAACAATAACAAAACAAGGAGGGTTTGGAAACAACTTATAAATTGTAGGCAAGACATAAACTAACTTGATTTGGGGGAAAAAACCAACAAGGCACTTACTTTACCCTACATAAAAACCAACTTAAACAATTTGCCCCACATAAAAACCTCACAAGAAGACATGTGGAGATTTAATCACATGTTCTTGCATAATGGAGATAAACTTCAGTGTCCAAACCCTCAAAGGGAAGAGACTTCTAGCCGTTCCTGCTTCTTGTGGAAATCTGGTGTCCATCAAGTCCATGCACACATCCCTCAGCCTCAGTGGGCATTTTAATGTCCAGTTGTCTGTTCCATGTGCTTCCGTGCCAGTCCTCCATTTCCAGCACGCCAATTCCTATGGCCAGGAACAACTCCATTTCAACAAACTATGGAATTTAGATGAAATCCACTTATCTTTGAGGCAGCACTTTCTCTCCATTCACCATGTTTTCCAGGGCAAGATGGCTGCTGCATTGAACACCCAGTGCCATGTGCTGTCTGCAAAACACAGACCAGAAAGAGCCAGCAATGTGCTCTTGTGGCCAAGAGGGCCAACAGCATCCTGGGGTGGATTAGAAGAGGGGTGGTTAGCAGATCAAGAGAGGTTCTTCTCGCCCTCTACTCTGCCCTGGTGAGACCACACCTGGAGTATTGTGTCCAGTTCTGGGCCTCTCNGACCAAAGATTAATACAGGAAAACCAATAACATGTTCCAATACTAATCAAATATGTGCTCTGAAGAACCCTTCTCTTAATTAAATCCTCTTTCTGTTGATCTTCAGTCATTTTTTCTGAGTTTTGTATGTATCTTGCACATCAGTGAGCTTTTTGTCTGTGGTGGTTCTTTATCTGACGCTGAGGTTTGGGATGTGAGAATAATTGCAACTTGCTGGAGATTCTTGTAAAATTAATGGTTGGGCTTGGAGCATTTACATTAACATCAGAGAGATCCTTGATAGCGATGGAATTGGGTAATAGCGTGTTGTGTGTTTCATCTTGCCACTTTATGTAGATCATGGAACAGCTCAGGTTGAAAGGGACCTTGGAGATAGTCTACTGCAACCATCCTTCCAAGGGCAGAGATGGTTGCTCAAGGCCTCATCCAGCCTGGCCTTGAACACTTCGAGGGGGAGGCAGCCGCAACCTCTCTGGGCAGATGATATGAGTCTCTCCACCCTTGCTACTGAAGAATCTTTTCCTAAGATCTAGCTTAAATCTACTCTCCTTCAGTTTTAAACCATTTCTCCTTGTCCTATTACTAGATCTCCCTGGAGAAAGTCCCACTCTAGCCTTCCTGTAGGTTCTCTTCAGGTATTGGAAGGCAGTTTTAAGGGCCTCTTGGAGCATTCTCTTCCCTAGGCCCCTCAGCTCCCTCAGCCTGTCCTCATAGCAAAGGTGCTCCAGCCCTTGGACCATCTTTGATCTGGACTCACTCCAATAATTCTATGTGAAGGCTAGGTAGCTACAGTTAGTAGTGTAATACCTTCTTATGGGATGTTGCAGACAGTAGTGACTGGCAAAGGTAAATGCCTCTTGCTGGTCCTACAAGATAACGATTCAGTGAAGAAAATCTAAAAGTTTGAGCTTTCTTTTTTTCCCTCTTTGCTGGCTTGGATGTAAGCAGCAGCTAAAACTTGTAAGGTGACAAGTTACGATTCCTTGTGACTCTTACAACATTTAATTTGCATAGGAAAGTTATCATTTATGGTCTGTAGAGCTGGCAGTGTCCTCTGTACCCATACACGTCACTCACAGACTTCAGGAACGCAGACAAGGATCACACCTGATCGTTCCCGGGTTTGTCAGTGGGTTTTTGGGGATTTTTTTTGTACTGTAGTCATCACCGTGTCACAATTGCTTAATCTGCGCCGCCTTTCTCACCCTTTCTTTCTGTATATGGCTTTTCTTCTGTCCTCTGCTGTGTTTTGGACTTAGTGCTGATGCAGCAGTCACTCTTGCACTGGTCATGAGCATTATCTCCTACCATGTGAATTTGGCAAAAATGGGGTGAAGTTATATATATTAATTGTGTAGAAATTTATATACTAGAGAACACTGTTTAGTGGACGTGGTTGGGTTAGGTTGACAGTTAGACTGGGATAATCTTGTAGGTCTCTTGCAACCTTAATGTGTTATTCTTTGATTTAAAGTTTTTAAGTTACTGGCTATCTATATATCACGTCAGAAACCTCCTATTTAATCTTGTTACGTACTGTCTGAGTAAACTAATTTATTGTTGGCATTTGTGAAAATGACGCATGTTAGCAGATCCAGCTATTCTGAGCAGTTAATCTCAAACATGTGCTTTAGAATATAGAATCACATGGAACTTGGAAAGAACCTCTAGGATCATCAAGTCCAACCTTCAGCCCAACACCTCTGTGACTGCTAGGCCATGTCCCAAAGTGCTATATCTACTCGCCTTTTGAGAATCTCCAGGGATGGGGACTCCACCACTGCCCTGGGCAGCCTGTTCCAATATCTAACCATTGTTTCACTAGAGAAAGTTTTCCTAATTTCCAAGATGAGCTTCCCCTGGTGCAATTTGTGGCCATTTCCTCCTGTCCTGTCATCAGTTGTATGGGAGAAGATGCCAATAATGTACTAATACAATTAACAAAAGAATAAAGAAACCTGGAAGTTTGTTATAAGGTAAATTAACTTGCCAGTTAAACTCTGTAAAAGATGTTTTGTCTGATTTAATCAGAGCAAGACTTTTTTTAAAGTTGAGGCTCTGTAATGTCTGGTGGCCTTATTCTCCCTACATATATTACGCACCAGCTTTAACAAAATTATCTGACCCCCCAAGTTACTTTATCCTTGAGCTGGTTAGGAGCAGACTCATGGATACAAACACTTAGAGCCATTCATGTGCAGGGAGCTGCTGCTCCCTGGCAGTTGATGTATAGAAGTAGTCAAAAGAAACCGTAGTTGTTCCAGCTATACAAATAACAGCCCTTGTCCAGTTCTGTGCCCAGTGCTGCTGCCTTTTGGCTGTTTGCGCGTCTCTGGGGCACGCATGTCTGTTACAGAGCTGCTGGGTGCGAGTGCCTTGAAACCTGACAGGCTTCCAGTGTCTTCAGAGCTGGGGTGAATGCTGTCTCTTCAGCTCTACAGACAGAATACATTCAGACTGATGACTTCAAGTGAACATCAGGACTGCAAAGTTGTGGGTAGGCATTTCTGACCAGGAAGAGACTCTTGGGGAGGTGAGTCTGTCAGAGTGCAGTTTTCTAGACGAGCTGCATTCCTAGCTGTCATGGTCCGGATTAATGACTAGGTGCTTATTCTTCCCCATGCCACCAGAGCCACTGGAAGCATCATAGTGTTGGAAGGCATTAGTGACGTGAGCTTGAGAGTGTCTACACCCTCTACCTCAAAGCAGACACTCTCGGGTGGCAGCTACCTGCACATCTACAGCAGCAGTTACTGATCCACTATTTCTTTGTGTGTGTGACTACAAAGGGGATGAATAAAGGTCTTCCAAACAAGGTGAAGAAAAGGTTCAAAATTGCTTTTTGAAACCATGAATTTTGGGTTTCACTCTAATTCATTGTGGATACCAGAGTAAGTGATGCTTTGTCTCCATGTAGAACTTGTATTGCCTAATTTTTGGCTGCATGAAACTAGCTTCCAACAGTTGGAACTCTTCAGATATTCCTAGTTTTCTGAGACCATTGTATTTCAGGCGGTGTTTGTGAGCTGTAGCAATTCTGCCTGTCATCAGGGAGTGAGGAAAAAGGTCGTATGGTCACAGTACAGACCAGTATCCTGTTAGCAGCCCTCGGCCACTTCAGGATGTGGGGGTTTGTAGCATAATGGGACCGTCTAGTGTAAGAAACTTCTGACTGTGTTTGGATCCTGCTGTCTGCCTTCTGCGCTAGTGTGACCAGAGAATGGGAAACCTCACTTGTTTTGATTGTTGCTCTTGCACATTAGCATGGCTTTTTGTTCCCTGAATGTTTTAGTCTTTATAGCTTGGAAAAGAAAAGAACGGACCCTTCAGTATCACCTACCTGTTAACAAAAATGACACAAAAGCGTTTGTGGTGGATTTTTGAGGGGTGAGAGTGTGTGATGGTTTGGCTGGGAGCCAGGTTCCCACCAAAGCCACTCTCATTTCCTCTTAGATGAGTGGGGAGATAAAAGTATAACAAGAGCTTGGTGGGTAAAGACACCAACAGTTTAATAAAGGAGAAAGCAAAAGCTGTGCACAAATGCAAAGGGAAATAATAAAGATTATTCTTTGCTTCCCATCAGCAGTAGGTGTTTAGCTGCTGTTCTAGGAAGCAGGGCCAGATGTGTAGCAGTTGCTCCAGGGGACAAAGTGCAGTCAACAAATGCCCTGCCCACACACTGACCTTCTTTCCCCTCACTTTAAAAGGGCTGATGTCATATGATCAGGAATATTATCAGGGCTGTTGTCATATGATCCGGAATATCCCCTTGGTCAGTCTGTGTTGGCTTTTTACATCCATCCCTTGGCCCTTCTCAGTGTGGGAAATGTTAGGAAAGAAAAAAAACCCCAGCCCTGGTACTGTGTGAGCCTGTCTCAACACCAGCCAAAGCACTGGGGTGTTACCAGCACTCCTCCAGCTACCACGACACACAGCACCGAGAGGTGCCATGGGGAGGAGCAGCTCCATCCCAGTTAGACTCAAGACAATGATGGAAAATTGAAACTGGAGATCTGTGAGGAAGATATAAACTATTTTCATTAATCTAGAAGGTTTTATTTCTATGTGGCAGTTCATAAGCAGATCTAAGCTTTCTTAGTTGTTCTGTTGGGCTAGCTAAAACCCGGTAGCTGTCCTAGTTGGACATCAAACCTAGACATATAGTTCTCTTTCAGCAAGGCACGTTGAAATGAACCCTAACTCAAAGCAAAATGCTGCTTCTCTGGACTGCTGGGAAACAAAATAAAATTACTTGGATTTTCAGATTATGTATCTGCCTTCGCATGTGGCTACAACGATGATGATGCTTCAGGAAGGGTAAAGGTAGAACACGTTTGCTGCTGGAACTGCAGAGCTGTTTCTATCAAAGTAGATGTGTTACTTAGTTTGTTGTTTTCAGTGTCAATTCAGAATTATGCCAGTAATTGCTTTTAGATTTATAAATTAGAAACACCTGAAGAATAAATGTGTCTTCAATATGTTATTTTGTGTTTTAGGAGAACACGCGAATTGTCAAGGTGAAGGTTATAGCTGGAATTGGCTTGGCTAAGAAGGATCTCTTAGGAGCCAGGTAAGAATAGATGTCCTTAATGTACTAAGGGACAGCTGCTGCTTTACTCTTTTTCTGTAGGTGTTTAGGTCTTGGTAAATCATGCTATGCCTCTTCCCACAGAACTCAGAACTGTTTTAACTTATCTTTACAAAATTGTCAGTGACTATGCAAAAGCAAAGATAGTTGTTTTCTTGCCTAAGGGTCACTTGGACAGATCTTAACGCTGTGGCAACAGAGTATGTGGGAGGGTTTGCTTCTCTGCAAGGTAAAATAGTTTAACTAGGAAGTCTGGATACATGTGTGTATTTTCCTTTACTTGACTACAGCTAAAATCACGAGAATGCAGGTACAACCAGAACAGCTTCCTATGTGCTTTAAAGACTTGCAGGGAATGCAGGGAGCAATAGGACTATTTAAACCCAAATTATAAGCAGAGGAACAACGTCCACCAGTTCTGTAGATGTCAACCCATGCCAGTGGCTGCAGGCTCTGTGTATGTACAAATGTAAAAGTTAACAGTCCATTAAAAAGAAGTAATTGAGATGTTTTAACAGTTACCACAGGAAAGAGCAGACTTTTGAACAAGTAATTGAAATGCTTTGTAGGTTCTCATAGAAGCAGCATGCAGTACTTTGTACTCAAGTTGTTTCTTCACATGTACAGGATTTCTGATATTGTAGCACTGGCAAAATCTTTACGTGTGGTTTGGCATTAGGCAAATTTATCTCGTGATAATTGTATTTTCCCTAAAGCCAGACAATTTCTCTTCAGTTCTTTACCTGTGTGGGTTTCTTTTTTACTTTCCATCAAAGTAGGGCAGCTTTTCTTATAATTTAAATATGTGAGAACTATATGCTCTTGCTTCATGGCAGACAGTCTTCATCACCTTTTGTTGGAGCAAAAGTCTGTTGGAGCAATGAAGTCTTTTGACTTCTCTGTTAATGAGAAGTAGCTATTCATATAATCTGTTGTTTAACGGGAGGGACAAAATAAATCTGATGAAGTAGGCTGTTTTAAGCAGCCATAGTAGGACTCCTTCATTAACAGACAACATTGGATTCAAGAGTGTAAGCTTAATGTTCAAGGAAATGCCTCAAATTCTAGGTGATTTAAGTTGTTTAAAACACGAGATACTGGAGGCTTTTTCAATCACAACAAATTTATTTCATGTTTGGTGGTCTTGGATTGTATGAAGATTTATTAAATCTCATGACATAAGAACTGTGTAAGAGAGATACACAGTGATACACAGAATATAAAATGGTATAGCCAGTATGGTCATAATCAGTAGCAGTGATTGTTTTGTCTCAAACTGTTTGGAAATTGATTATTGTTTGTACAAGTATGTATGGTGTTCATAAAGTAATTGTAAATTTTAGTTTCTTTAGTTTCTATTAATTTAAGCCCCTGAAACTCATCTGCTAATAGTGCTGACAAAGAAGGATATGTAGCAGCAAACTTATCTTTATCTTTCTCCCTGCCAGTGACCCTTATGTGAAAATTACACTGTATGATCCAGTGAGTGGAGTCCTTACCAGTGTTCAGACAAAAACCATTAGAAAGGTTAGTCATCTTGTCTTTGTGGGAGTGATGGTTTTATTTGGTTCTTTGGATTGTACTCTAGAGGAAAAGTTAATACTACAGGAAATATGAGAATTAATGTTACGTGAGCAAACGGATGTGGGGGAAGACCTGTTCCATGACCTACTGTTTTTTCAGAGTTGGTGGCATTATTTTGGTATTTTCATGCCTTTTAGTGAAAGGTAGAGAAACATCAAGGAATGTAAGGTGAATACTGATTCAAAGGTACGTAATTAGTGGAAACACTGGATTCTTCTGATTTTCTGTGGTCTTTAATGATGTAAGAATATCTCTTCTGCTGTAGAGCTTCTATCTCTTTCTGTATTTGAAATGCAAACACCATTTGTTGTGTTTCAACAAGAAATAGCGTGGTCCACTTGAATCATGACATTGCTCATTTCTCTAGAATACAGGCAAGAAAAAGTCAGTCTTAGTGCTGTTATGTCAACTAAAAACGATGATATATGTGGCAGGAAAAGTACTGTTCGAAATCATTCTCAGACAGTGGCTGTGATTTGTGTTACAAGGACACTTGTGCATTTTCCATTCATTGTGGTTGTTACCTTTTAGCTAGGATTAGAGTCCAGTATGTATCTCCACTAGTTTTAAAAACAGCCACAGTTGAAAGATGTGCTCAGCTGAGCAGGTCGTAGTGTATTGGGCCCACACTGATGAGAGATTGGACAGTTTCTAAGAGTTGATAATTTCATGATTGCTTACGTGTGAACATACAACAATGTGGAGAGAGAACTGAGGAGAAACCAGTGAATGTTGTTGTAAACTCACTGTAAATTAACTAACCTGGATTGTGTAGTGGGCCCTTCTCTGCATTCATAGCACTATCTGAAACCTGTGATTGCGTGCAGAAATTCTTCATTCTGTGCTGTATTAACAGTGTAACACTCCTTTTACCTGCAACAATAACATGGTTAAAACTTTTTTGTACTTTCTTCTTAGTTGTTACATGGGGGGGGAAAAAAGATGTAGAGCATCAAAGACAACACCGATACAGAATTGCCATTATAACCAATGCTGTCTCCCTTTTTGTTTTTAATTTTTCCTCCCCACATACAGTCCTTAAACCCCAAGTGGAATGAAGAACTCTTATTTAGAGTAAGTCCTTCTTACAGCCTTATTAACTATGTTGGGTATTATGTTAACACGTTAGGAAAAATGTTTTCTCACTGCTTCAGTGTTCAGAAAGCCTCACAGCTACTTTGCATAGAAATACATTTGCTTAACCTTTTTTTTTGGTGACAGAGTTAAATTTTAAATATTTATCTTCATTATCCCATGTATGTTTGAAAACAATAATAATAATGTATTTTAAAACATTTTAGGGGTAGCAGCAGGCTTGTCTTAGTGGTTCTGATAGAAATGTATTTCATAGTGAAATGGCAGCAAGGTGTATATTTGCTGTTTAATTTAAGTCTTATTTCTTTCCTCCTACATAAACAGAGATTCTGGTCAAGTCAGATTCTAGTATTCAGCATGTACTTTAACTATTAACTATTTCTTCTGCCTAGGTTAATCCCCAGAAACACAGACTCCTTTTTGAAGTCTTTGATGAAAACCGTTTGGTAGGTCCTTTTGTGTTAATATTGCAATATTATTAAAGACTTGAATGAGAGAAAGTTCATTTGGATTCAGCATGGATAAAGAGCCCAGACCAAACAGCTTTAACTCCTGAAGCTTAAAGCTAAAGGCAGAACTGCTTGTTTTACTTGCCTAACGTTAATGCACTTTGTAGTGCTCCAAACAATTTATATTACTAGCACTATTATTATTCTGAACTTCTAATGGGCTGTATGTCATAAAAATGTAATTTTTGGTTTAGAATGCTTTTCAAGCGATATGGCCAAATACTTCAGTGATACTGAAAGCTCAGCATTGAATGTTTGTTTTGCTCACGAAGTATTACGGGCAGTCTCTGTATGTGGTGAGAAACTTCCTCAAAAGTTAAGATTTCAAATCAAAATCGAGAGACCTGGGGCACATGAAAAAGACCATGGCCAGTAGGTTGATGGATATTCTCCCTCTCTACTCCTCTCAGCCCTGGTGAGGCTGCATCTAGAGTATTGCGTGCAGTTCTGGGCTTTCCTGTTCAAGAGGAACAGGGAGCTACTGGAGAGAGTCCAATGCAGAGCCAGTAAGATGATCAGGGGACTGGAGCATCTTGCTTATGAGCAGAGGCTGAGAGGGCTGCGGCTATTTAGGCTGGAGAGGAGGAGGCTGAAGGGAGGTCTTCTAAATGTGTCTGCAGGACAAGTGTCAGCATGATGGGACCATGCTCTTCCCAGTGATACCCAGTGGTAGAACCAGGGACAGTGGGTTTAAACTAGAACATAGGAAATTAAATTTGAACATAAGGAGCACCTGTGTAACTCTGAGCGTAAGAGCAACGGAGCAGGCCTCTCAGACAGGTTGTTGAGTCTCCTTACGTGGCCCAGAAGGCAAATCAGATCCTGGGCTGTATCAGGAGAAGTGTGGCCAGCAGGTCGAGGGAAGTGATTCTCCCCCTCTACTCCACTCTGGTGGGACCCCACCTGTAGCACTGTGTCCAGTTCTGGAGTCCTTATTACAGGAAGGATGTGGACGTGCTGGAGTGAGTGCAGAGGAGGGCCACGAGGATGCTCAGAGGGCTGGAGCACGTCTTCTATGAGGCCAGACTAAGAGAGCTGGGGCTGTTCAGTCTGGAGAAGAGGAGGCTCCCAGGTGACCTTCTTGTGGCCTTCCAGTATCTGAAGGGGGCCTGCAAAAAGGCTGGGGAGGGGCTTTTTAGGATGTCAGGTAGCAACAGGACTAGGGGGAATGGAGCAAAGCTGGAGCTGGGTAGATTTAGAGTGGATGTGAGGAGGAAGTTCTTCACTGTGAGAGTGGTGAGGGCCTGGGATGGGTTGCCCAGGGAGGTGGTGGAGGCCCCATCCCTGGAGGTGTATAAGGCCAGGCTGGAAGAGGCTCTGGCCAGCCTGATCTAGGGTGGGGTGTCCCTGTCCGTGGCAGGAGAGTTGGAACTGGATGATCCTGTGGTCCCTTCCAACCCTGACTGATTCTGTGATTCTATAATGTCTTCCCAGTGAGGGTGATGGGGCGCTCGAGGGGGCTGCCTGGGGGGGTTTGTGAAGTCTCCTTCTCTGGTGTCTTTTAAGGCCTGCCTGGACTTGGTCTAGGTGATCCTGCTGTGGCGGGGGGATTGCACTGAATGATCTTTCGAGGTTTCTTCCAATCCCTAATGTTCTGTGATTCTGTGACATTCAGAACCCACCCAGACATGTTCCTGTGTTACCTGCTTCAGGCGAACCTGCTCTGCAGGGGGTTTGGGCTAGATTATCTCCTGAGGTCCCTTTCAACTCCTACCATCTGATGATTCTATGAAATACAGTGTCTCTTATCTTTTTAAAAAGTAATTTTAAAGGGAATCAATGGTGTTTGTAGTTTACGTGAGTTTTTTTCAAGATGACCAAATGTTCATTTCCATGTTAGAGTTTACAGTGTTTCTTTGTAAGGTTGAAGCGCTTTGTACAGTAGTCTTTGGAACATTACTGAAAACCACAAGCCATTATCAGAAAGTCCTGTTTCTTTTCTGAGAGAAAGCAAATGCTTTCTTTGTGCTTTCCACCAAGAGTACTCCTGACCATTCTTTCATCCAGAATAAATAAGTAGTTTGATCTGTTTGGTTATGAAGGAAGAACCAATACTACCTTTTATTGGCATCAACTTGAAAATACTGGTTTAATTCTTATGTATAGGAACCAAATTACATTGTATGTATTTAAATATCAAAGCATAGAGATCTCATAGTGTAGTTCTGCAATAACCAAGTATTTGTCATCTTTTCTGTCTTTTTTTTTATTTGATGAATTAGGAAGACTGTCTCCCTATTTCCCTTTAGATTCCTTTTAGAAGCACTAAGTTTCCATTTGAGGTGACTTTAAGTCAAGGGGTTGCCTTAGCTCTGGTTGTTCAGTTGTTCCCCTAATTCATCCTTTCAAGCCAGAAATCATAGGTGTCTTCTGCTCTTGGATATGCAGCCGAGAGCGGCTGTGTTTCATTGTCTGTGATTTTTGTAGATTTCAGCATTTATCAGCCTTGCTTTCTTCTAGCTATTAGATGACTGGTGAAACTTCAGATGTGAACAAGCTGATAAAACCAAAATTCTCTTACTTTTTTTTAGACTGTCCTCCTGTCCTCCCAGAGGAGAATTCCCTCTTCTGTCTTCTCTGTAACTTTTGCGAGTAATTAAAGCCTAAAATCTCTGCTGTTTGTTTATGAGAATGTTGCTTTCTGGAAAACTTACCTATTTGAACGTTAGGCTTCAGTTCAAAGTCCTGCAGCATGTTGTATCCCCAACTACTGGAGTCTTAAAATCTTTATCTAATAACTTTGAAACTAACCTAAAAACCAACATGTGTCAATGTTTAATTTTGTTGGTTTCTTTAGTGACATTGGAAAGGATTTCAGATCATCTGTTGGGGAGTTCTTAGTTCTTTTAGTAACAGCAGTACCTCAAATAGTTGTTACAGCTTGATGTGTATCACACTAACGTATTACAGCCTGTGCTGCTAATTTATTTGTTGTTTGGGAGAAATGTGTTTTTACTCTTCACTCATCTCAGGATGGGGTGTCTTGTGAGTTGTTGATCTTTGTTTTTTAATATAACGCTTGAATTTCAAATATAACTTTGTGAAACTGTGACCAAAAGAATCTCTTGTGGTACTTTCCTTTCCTCTGCCCCTCATCCCAGTTCTCCTCCGAGGTGAAACATTAGAAGTCGTCCAGTTGGTAAAGCATAATGAAATAAATGAGTTATTGTATGTGTTGGCTTTTTATGAATAAGCTACTATTCATTTATTGCTACATTTTAGTCATGGAATTCAGGTAATGGAAGTTGAGTAAGCCCTGGAGTATAATTAGAAAACAAATTTGTTTCTTGCAAATAGCATACTGTGAATTTGAATTTTGGCTCTTTTTCTGGGGAGGAGGTATAAACGTTAATTTTACAGCCTTCTAGCTTAAAATACAGTGACGCTTAGGAAAACATGGAGCAGAAGAAGAACGCTAGCAGTGTGACCTGTAGGTGTATCAATGGCCTAGTGTTTTCATCTGTTTGCGCTTTTTTCGGCAGCACGAAGTCACTTCATGTTAGGATGGCAGCACTTTGCACTGCACTGTACTTTCTGTATCCAAAAGTACATTCCTAGCCAAATGTTGCTTTAGAAGGAAATAACACAAACACAAAGAGAAGCCACGCTTCACGGCGACATTCAAGATGGTCTTGTTTCAGAAGCCCCACTAGGTGCCAGCAAAGGACCTTTTCAGATGATGGGAGGCAGTGTAACATTTTGTGGGCGCTCTCCCTTCCGTTGTAAGAGTGGACAGTGTATTAACTCCTTGACGTGCTGATAATTTTGTTTTAAAAAGTTGAATTTGAAATTACTAATTAACTGTGAATGTATGAGACAGTTCGTATGTAATTGTACAGAATACGCAATTTCTTCTCTACTTGTACTTGGTAATTTTGCGTTCTTAGCTCAGGGCTGTCAGGGTTGTGTAGCTGGGTCGTATATTTGTGTGCTGGATCAAATGCTAATCAGTTTGTGCTTGTTGGGAGCTTCCAACAAACAAGATGTGGTAATTCAGTCTTTAAGAATTGTTTCTTTCTACCTGTAGGAGTTGTCATTTGGAAAGGTTAAAATAGAAAAGGTTAGCACAATACTAAAAAATGTGTAGTACAAGTCAGAATAACATTTTGTGGTCTTAATTCAGTTGCATCTCACTAAAAATGATGAATTATTTGCCAGGAGAGGGTTTCCCCTATGTGCAGATCTTTTAGATGTGATTGCTTAACAGTGTGTAGATGATAAGATAATGCTAGGTTTCTTTCAAGCTTTATTTAAACAATGTGGAAAGACATGTTTTCTTTTTAAGGTGGAAGATGTTTATTTCACTGTTTTATGCATAACTCAGACCTCAGCAGTTTCCTAGCATGGTTACTATTTGGAAATTCAATCCTAGACTTGATAATTATATGGGACTTCATTCCTACCAACTTCCTGTAATTCTAAACCTATGGGTAAAAATATTAGTAGTCATACGCTGCTGAGGAAAGTACGAACACATTGACTCAGCTAGTGCCGCTGCAGCAGGAGTTGCTGTTTC
This sequence comes from Rhinopomastus cyanomelas, assembly GCA_013400115.1. Taxonomy (NCBI): domain Eukaryota; kingdom Metazoa; phylum Chordata; class Aves; order Bucerotiformes; family Rhinopomastidae; genus Rhinopomastus; species Rhinopomastus cyanomelas. The sequence continues at coordinate 586,336 of VXBP01008584.1, forward strand.
AAACTTGAGGACACTGGAAGTTTATGATTGCACTCACTTACGCAAATTGCAGAAGCTCCAAGTGAAACAAGGTCGGTAGTGTTTGTCAGTGTGTTGCAGCTGAGGTCGTTGGGACATAAGTGCGTTGTAAAAGAACACTTTCTTACTGCAAGCAAAGACGGTCCGGAAGCTGCAGTTCAATCCAGAAGCTGCAGTTCAGCGAATGGCTGGCTTATTTCAAGAGGTACTGTTGTTTTTTTAATGCTAGTATCTTGTAGACATTAGGACAGACTGCAATTTTTATGGGCTTTTACGGTTGGCGTACGAGGTCTAGGTTCTGCGCAAGTGCCTGTAGCCTTTCTGCCGAAGAATCTTTGTCGTTTCCACTCGCTAACATGCATGGAAATGAGAACAAATGGCACGACGGTTAAGACTACATTTTGCTGGCCAAAGAAGCAACACGGATCCATTGTCGGAAACCTCGGATGTTTTGGATAGCAGCAATTGTGTGCACTTGAAAAACTCACAGAGTTCTGCACCTAATGTTACACAAATGAAACTGAATCCTAGACAAGTTGCGTATGCACCTGTAGTGCAACAAGAGGAAAATGCAACTATTTCTTCATTGCAAATAAAAAAGAGCACGTCGCTGCACATTTCTCTGCAGTCCAGAAAATACGGTGCAGGGTTTCAGTCTGGCGACGTGGTAGCTACGGGTGAAGACATTTCATTCATTGATATTGGTAATGAAGGAAATTATGACGCTAGAATTGTGGTTGATCAGCGATCTAATGATAGCCTTCTGAGCAGTCCTGCTCTGTGCAATGGCAGTCTTAGCAGTATTGCAGCCAGCGACAGTGGATCATTCAGCAGTGCTGGCAGTGACTATGGATCATGTGCAAGTACCACAAGTGATGGAGGTTCATATAGTAACAGTGTCATCAGTGACAGTGGCAGTGGCACACTTTCAGCAAGCGATGGCACTTTCTGCAGTGGTGTTGTACATGGTGATTCTTCATACAGAAGTACTGCAAACAAATGGAATCCTGATAGGAACAGCTCGTCTCAGGAAACTCTGTGTAGAACTACTACTACTTTTGACCAGGATGCTTTGTCGGTGAGGAAGAAAACGAAAATTCCCCTGCGACGTTGTTCGTCACTGGTTATCTTTCCTAGGAGTCCTTCCTGTACTCCTCCAGCTTCTCCAGTGTGCTCAGGTCAACTACCACATAGAGGCACGTACCAGACATCCCATAAACTAATTCTTTCTCCTGGAGAGCTGGCACAAAAAGATGATCAGGCCATTTCCAAGGGATTCCTTTCAACAGCAGTCAATGGACTGAGACTGTCTAAAGCAGCTTGCTCTTCTGGTGAAGTCAGAGACGTTCGACCTCTTTACTTGAATAGATCATTACAGGACAAAAGTAAAATTTCACATAGTCCTGAGGAGACAACTTGTGAAGACGTATCTGATGACTTTTCCTCTATTTCAGTCCATCTCTCTCCAAGGGCATTTGCATCAAGAAGTGACGTTAATGACTGTTGCAGTCCAGAGTTAAATCTGGACTCTAGTGCAAAATGCTCTTATTTAAAGCTTGCACGTAGCACATCTGTGACTTTACCTTCAAAAATAGATTCAGAATATCAGAATAATGTAAATGAACTGGAAAGGCTAGAAAGACCAGATGCACAGATGAGGAAACCCCACAATATTTTTCAAAGGAGCGTTTCACTGGAAGGATCACATCAAAAAGTTTCTTGCAGTTTATCCAGCCTTAAATACAAGAGTCACAGCGCAAGGAAATCTCAGTTGCACATACGGTTCAAACCTGGGAATGAAGGAAAACCAGCTGCTGTTAAGAAAATATATGGAAGCTCTAAAAAGGAAATATCTAGCACTTCTTTGTGGAGGCCACATAAGGTGAGTGTTCTCGTTTATAAAAAAATTGGATGGAATTTTTCAGCTGAAATGTAACTGGAGAATAATAAAGTATACTTTATAGTATACTTAAACACAGGAACTTCAGAGTTTCCTGATTGTGTCAAGCCATTATCATTAGCAAGTTCTCCATATTTCTGTAATGTTTGGGGTTTGGTTTTGTTTCTTAGATTATGGTACGTGAAATGGATAGGTGAATAGATCTGGCAGTGAAATACCTGTATTTACTGTGTTATAAACAATTCCCTGGTTACAGGAACTCTGGGAGAATTTATTGTCTAATTACCTGCACATGGGAGTTATTTCAACTTCAGATGAAGTTTTGTGGTTTTAAACACAGACCTTCTCAGTAAATCAATAGGAATTTTAACATCGTGGCATATAAAATGAGAGTATTATTGTAGAGTTCTTTTAGTTTTATTTAGTATGGCCTTTGTTTTACAAAAGTGCCTTGTGTGTAGATTTAAAGATGAGTAAAATTTGAACAGAGAAACTGTAAATGCCATTTGTTCCTGTATACACCCAGAACCACGGGAATTTTCAATGTTTTCTCTCCTATTTCTTTGCCTTTTCAACCACTAATTCAGCGTAAGCAGTGCACTGTAACTTAATATCTCTCTTGCCAGCATTGCTGCTAAAATTATAGGACTAGGGTCTGGAAGGCTTGAATTAAGTACATTTATTTTTTTTTTTTGCTAATGAAACCTGCTTCTAATTAAACTACAGAAATGTGTTTTGCTCTTATTAACTCCTCAGGCAGTTTATAAAATCCAGATCCTATGGATCTTGTACTATGATTTGTCTAAATAATGTTAAGATTTGAATTATCTGAATACGAAGCTGCACTTTTATCAGCATTCAAAACTGTGTTTGCCTAAATTGTTTGAACATCTTATTCTCTATTAATTGACACTACTGTCAGGTCACTAACATGCTTGTGTAAGCCAATGCTTTATGCCAAAGTTCTATAGTTCAGCCAGTCCCTTTCTAGAGCAGTAATATTACACTATTAGCCTGTAATTTTCAGTTTGTTGTTGCCCTTGGAGTAGCACCTGATTATTCTAAACTTCTTTGGAATCTTGCATTGTTTTTTGGTTAAAAAGAGTTTAAAGGAAAATGCACTTTCTCTCTGTGATTTGTTTAAGCATCATTATAAAATTCATAGTGGATCACAGGAGACCCCTTGTGTATTGCTTAGTGATTCCTCCTCCAAAAATCAAACTGTGCAAGTAAATTCCACAATCAGCACAAACGGACTTTGACCTATTTTAAGTAGTCTGCATCTGGTTATTTTTAAAAGTATATTGTAAAAAGGAAACCATGTTGAGTCATGCTCTAAGTACATTTCTCATCAACTTGCGCTGCCAGCCTCTGTGTTTAGTGGGCAGTTGATGTGTAAGATTTTTTTAATACAGAGTGAATTTTAATTTGGTGTAGATAAGAATGCAAGTTCAGGATTAGATTGTTAAAAAACACTTGTAGAAAACTGGTTTGACAGTAGTTTGTTTCTGTTCCCAGGAGCGCTGGTCTTCTGGTGAATTGACGAAATCTGAGAAGACAGCTTTTTAAAGCACATGATCGTTTCTGTGGTAGTTGGGAGCATTTTTATGGTGTTAATGTGGTAGCATTAACATCCTGAATTCTTAAGGTTTCATCTTCTGACTCGATGAGACACAAGTTTGAAAGTAAAACGTAGAAACAAAGAGCCTGACTCAGAAATTGCTGCACTTAACCTTGTGCTTTTCATGAACCTGCAAACATTTAGATTCACGTGTGTCTCCACACAAATTGAGAAGATATCAGAAAAACCAGGTACTGAAGTTTGTATAGCAGATACTTGTTTCCGGTTTCTTTATTCAACAACAAGCACAGAAGCCTTTCAGTCCTGAAGTGATCTTTTCACTCTTTATGTAGAATCACTTTTTATAGAATATCCTATAAAGCAAATTACAAAAAACCTTTAAAGCCTCCGCCACCAAAGCAAGCTAAAACCACAGCTGATTTATAGCAGTTCAGCAGATCACTTGAACAGAATGGGTAACTCCTGGTGTATTTGCTCTTGAGGCCTTTGTGACAAACAGAGCAGATCTTATGGCAATCATTTAATTACAGGTCCAGTTAATTATTGTGGTGTATTGTGACTCATTTAAAAATAAACTCTCAAAATATTTCTCTTGACTCCAGTTAGTCTGGCCTAGTATATTGATACGCTGAGTCTGGCTTCAAATTTAACAAGTTGATACCAGAGTAGCGTTTAGTAATGTCAGGTATCTGTGCAGAGCAGTCGTGAAATCAAATCAGTGCTTTGCTCAGAGTCTGAAGCAGCAAAAGGTCTATGCATTCTTCTCCTACATGCCTAGCTACTAGCCTTCACCCTCCTCGTATCAGTTTTCCTGCCTTCTATAATCATCAGCTTGTTAAAGGCTGACTTTAAATTTTAAAAAAAAGACACATCAAACCACCATTTCTGTTACATCTGGCCTTGGCTGAAAAATGTGGAGTGGTGACGGCCCACGTACTGCTTGTGGTCTTCTCGAGAAACATACCGAATGGGTTCTGCGATAGATGGTGGAGTTTCATTTGTATGAGGCAGGAGGAAGAGGTATGATTGCAGCTTTGAAGATTATCTTTGACATCGTATTTCTGTTTTTAATGTTCTTTCAGTGCATCTCTCATAGGAGGGCAGAAATGAATCTGTAACTAAAGCACTTTGCCATCACAGATGGGAAATGCGGGATTGAGTAAGGCAACAGTTACGTATCATTTTACTTGTGTAAGCTTTAAGAGGTACAGAGCAAGGCAGAAGCAGTGACTGCAGTTCCACTGCTTCTAGACCATAAACAAGCTACAAAAGAAAAAGGCAAAACTGTTAACATTATCCTTGTGTAAAGGATTATGCTGACATCTCTGACATTAGCCATTCCCTCTCCAGCACCATCACTGCTGGTTAGATAATGTGAGTATCATAAATGCACTTACAGTTCTGTTTCAGAACTTGCATCTCTTGAAAGGAAATTCTTACACCGTTAACAGAATCATTATGCTGTTTCCTTTTAGTTCAGAAGTAACTTTGAGTTTTGTCTCCAGTAAATGAAATGCGTGTTCTGAAACAGAAACCTTCAGAGGTGGTGTAAAGTTACCACAACATTTTTCTTCTTTCAAGTTCATGTGAAGATGGTGTTTGAAACAAACTCTGGAGCTTTTTTACCATCAATTTTGGGAACTCTGCCTTTTTATATTTGTAAGAGTATTGAGAAGCTATTTGCAGCTTCAAGTACAACACTGCAATTTTTGGGCCTGTGTGTGAGGGGACTGTCTCTCTTCACTAACTTCCCAGCTGATGTGAACAAGCTGAGAGGACTAGAACGTGTGCCTGGAAGATCCCAATTACCTTCATAAATGTTGCACTACAAGTTAGCACTGAATAGTCTGAAGAAGCCCTCTCTTTCATCCTCTTCAAGTATAGGACTTCTGTCTTAGCAAAAGTCCTTCACAGAAGATAGCGATCTGTTCAAAGAGAAGGGGAAGACAACTGCAGCCTTTCCACACATCTTCATCTTTGTTCATTAAACAAAGGGGCTGCTCTTGCATTGGTGTCCCAAATTTGTGCAAGGAAGTGCAGTGGAAAAGGGGCAAGTAAAGAAGATTACAGGGGCAGTATAGAATCATAAAGATTAGAAGAGAAGAGGGAGCCAACTTGACCTCACTCCATCCAACGCAACTGGGCTTGGCCATGCAGGTTTTCACTTGGTAAGCCCTGAGCCACCACCTTGTTGAGAAGAAGGCTAGGACACTATCGGATGTTCTGTTGAAGTCTAGGTAAACAACATCCACAGCCTTCCCCTAATCCATTGGGTGGGTCACCTGGCCATAGAAGGAGATCAAGTTGGTTGAGCAAGACCTGCCCTTCATAAACCCTTAATCCCCTGACTGTCCTGCATTTGCTGTGTACGTGAGCTTGGAATGAGCTGCTTCTTAGTCTTCCCCAGTACCAAGGTCAGGCTGACCACAAGTAGAAATACAGGCTACTGCACCAGGCCTGGCAAAAAGTTCACATGGAGCAGAATTAGTAGCCATATACAATGTTTTTTGTGTACGAGGAGGAAGACTGAGCACTGCTTTCCTAAAAGGAGGTTTTGTCTTACAAACCAAACAAAGCAATGACATATGAAGGTGAGAGGCTGCTTAATGCAGGAGACTGAGCTTTTCAAAATACAAGAATCCCAAGCAACAGTTGTGAAAAATCCTCTCAAGACTAAATGCAGAAGAAAGTTTCCTTCTTGATGGCAACTAATTAAAAGCTAAGAAACGAATGTGAGAATTTAACTCTCAGCAGAAAATCTCATGGTGGTGATTGACTAGACAGTGGTATGGAAGAGTTTGAAGATCGGTGTTGTTTAACGCCAAGTACTGCACAAAGAGGAAAATCAGCTAATGATGTGTGGTAGTGGTGTCCAGTACTGGTCAGGAAATAGTTGATGTCATGGTGAATGGCTTGCTGAAAATGTCAGCTCCAGTCCTAATGGCAGTTGAAAGGCAAATGGAAGGTTAGGATTTATTAGGAAAGGAATAAACTAACAAAATTAAAAACACTATTATACAGTTATGCAAATCTGCTTATGTGGATAGCGTGTGTGTTTCTGGCCATCCTGTTTTGGGAAGCATCTATAACAGACCTAGGAGAATACTGAGAAGGGTGTTGAGTTGGACGTACTAGGTTGGCTAAGGGCTTTGGAAGGGAGGGGGGGAAATGTGGTATAAAGTGAGTTTCATAGAAGTGTGGTTCAAGGGAGGTGAATGCAAACGATGAATCTGTTCTAATAAACCATGTTCTCTTATGTATTGCTAACTACTGTTGCTAGTCGCCATGCATACCAAAAGTAGAAGTGAATTTCAAGAGGGTGTTAGATAAATAGAGGAAAGGCCCATTCTCAATATGTATTTTAATGTCAAGATCATAAGTGCATTGCTCGTTAAACTATCTAATTACTCATTAGAATTTCTAATTACTCATTAGAAAGTTGGGTATAGATCAGAGGAAATACCATTTGTAAATGGTGCTTTTATTTCCTTTAACATCTGCTCTCAGCCTTTAGTACAGAAAGGATACACACAGTGTTAATCTGACTACTAGGCTCTTTGGTGCCTGCTTGGCCCTTGCAGCCACTTAGGATCAAATGGTAGAAATGTTCTTTCAAGTTGTCCCCTCACCCTGGGCTGAGAGTGTTCTGTGTGCCAGCATGTCTGTCGTATTCCAGAGGTGGATGGATTTCACAGATGGAGCAAGCAAGACTGATTGGCCACAGTCAAGACTTTCACCCAATTGCCCCAAATTTACATTTCAAGTGAGCTTTCTTCCTCACATTCCATAACAAACAGGACATGCTGATTTGGGAATACAGCCAGCAAAACGCAGCACATTTCAGTGTCAGTTTATGAATCAGTAGTCCTCTTGTTTCAAAGGAGAGTATCACTTTTTTATCCCATTGTGGCAATTTACAGTAAACTGAAAAGTCTCCAGTTTTGTTTGAGACTTTGGACTACTTCTAGCTGTATCGACTGTAACATGAAGCAAACAATTTAAGGAGGACACCAAGTTCCTGGCTGAAAGGACATACAAATCTGAATATGAGTCGTTGAAGTTGGAGCATATTGAAATGCAAATGGAACGCTCCAGCTATTCAGTCAGAGGAATGTGAGAAGAAACAGGGCTGAGTTGTTGAAGACCTAGGTGATTGCTCTGGCCATTGGTGATTTTCCTAGCATAAGAGAGAACCTCTACCAGTAGTGTGAGAACACAACCTCTTTTCAAAGAAAGACTTTCCCAATTTATTGTGAGTATTCCTCATTTTTAATAGAGCTTGTACCTTAGCCAGTTGTGGTAGTAATCCTTGTTTCTAGTAGGTTCGATTTTGGACAAATTTTTGGCTTATTAAAAAAAAAATCCAAAGTGCTTAACATCTGGCAAATTATAGGCCAATAAAACCCACACATGGCTATAATATGGGAGCTGTAATGTAACTAGTAATAAATGTTGAGCTTATCTGAACCAAATGGTAATACTGCTTTTGTTGTAGAAGTAATTGTCAGTGGAGTATTTGTGTTGTAGTTTCAGACTGGTTTCAAACAGAGAGGATTTATTAATTGAGCATAGCACAGCTTAAGGCAAACCAGTAAGTTTTGCTGTAGCCAGGTTGTCTGTCTGTGTTTTGAACTGGCAGCAGCAGGGTTAGGCTTAGAGCTGGGCTTGGGGCTGCTGTTCAGATCAGCTAAGGGCTAATGCAGAGTCAGAGAGTGTCTAAACTGTGGTGTGGCTGGTAGCTGCTGCTGTCTGCATGCTGGTGCAAAGGCATGAGGAATTCTGGAATTAGTGTTGATGTTGAATTTGGATCAAAAAAGAACAGTAGGCTTAAGAATGCTTTTGAAAACTGCTGGACTGTGGAGCAGGCTGAGACCATTCAGCCTATATCCAGCCCAATGTCCATTCAACCTACATCCAGCCCTGTGTCATCAGATCCACGATGAAATGAACCAGTTAACCAATTAATGTGCTAGTGGGCTGAAACAAAAACTAAAACGAGGGGTACAAAAAAAACCACTTGTACGTGTGTGTTCACAGAGGTTTCTTATTTACTTGTGCAGCCTGGGCCAGTTGGTCAAGATTATCTTTTAGGGCTGGAAAGGCAGTTTCCAGGCTCAGTCTATGTTTCTGTGTGGCACTGAGCTGCATCTTATGAATCACAGAATGTTAGAGGTTGGAAGGGACCTCGAAAGATCATCTAAGTCCAACCCCCCCTGGAGTGTGACCGTGATGCAGAGGTGCTTCAATTTCCAGTCTGCCTTTTGGAGGCAAATCATCTGTCCTTCTAAAAAACCAAAAATTATGAGTATTCTGCTTGTTCTTTCTCTGAGTAACAAAAATCTGACTCTGTGTTAGAGTCTTAGTGTTTGATAGGGTTTTGCATTTTTTGAGCATTTAACACTGTAGTTGGTGAACATAAAAGTGCATCTGGAAATGTTATTGCAAGAGTTTGCTCTTCAAGTCAAAGTTTGCAACAAAAACTTCCAGAAGTAGATGCAAAGATTTTGTATTTTTATATGACTGTGAAGTTAACTGAGTTGATGTCAGGAATAGATTGTCAAAATAGCACCTGATTAAACACTTGATACTGTTTTCTGAACCTTTACTTTTTTTTTTGCATGTTGGCTGGTTTTACATAGAGGCCACATTTGGATTGGCTCTTGACTTTTCATAATATACTCCTGCTTTGTATGTGGCACATCTGTCCATAAAACAAAAGGAACTTGGATTCCTGATAAATAACATATAGATATTACTGACTTTGGACTTATTCTCCAAGTCATCTGTAAGTACTCATGTGGGTTTGCTCGTGTTGTGTGTAAGTCTGCTTTGGTTACATCAGGTGAATCCTTGTCTTCTTGTGACCTATGTGACAATGAGTTCTCACGTGCAAAAAACCCCAGCCATCTTAAATTGCTTTGCTAGTGAACTGTTTAGTTCTCAAAACAGCTAGCATTGAGTGCAGCAATCTATGAGTGTTGTCATAAAATTACTGTAGACTAAATATCACTCGGCCCTCACGAGGCTGCACCTCAAATGCTGGGGGACAGTTTTGGGCACTGCAATATAGGAATGACTTCAGGGTGCTGGAGAGGGGGCAGAGAAGGGCTGCCTCATCAACTGGGCTGATTAGGGGTCTGGAGAACAGGTCTGCTGGGAAGAGGCTGATGGAGCTGGGGCTGTTCAGTGTGGAGAAGAGGAGGCTGAGGGGAAACCTCACTGCTCCCTACAACTACCTGAAGGGAGGTTGTAGTGAGGTGGGTGTTAGCCTCTTCTCCCTGGTGACTAGCAATAATACAAGAGGAAAGTTGTGCCAGGGGAGGTTCAGCTTGGATTTTAGGAAAAGCTTCTTCCCAGAAAGAGGGGTGAAGCCTTGGAACAGGCTGCCCATGGAGGGGGTGGAAGCACTGTCCTTCGAAGGATTCAACGTGTTTTTAAGAAAGCAGTTTGAGATTCTGGTTCTGTATAGAAAACTATAAACTATAGCTGTAGAAACAGATGATACTTTAACTGTCATCTTTTCAGAGAAGCGCTTCTAAAAATACCTTTTGAAGTGACAGAGAATTAGAGAAAGCAAATTCAGTGTCATTCTGAATGCTTCCTATTGAACTGGTGAAGCTGCTGAGGCATGTTATGCTGGCACCTTGCTGCTGGAGCTGCCTGCAGCATGGAACGTCCTGCAGAAGCCCCAGAATAGCCATTGATCACACACAGAATGCGTTTTCTCTGTTTTGAAAATGCTGATAGGTACGTCAGTGTCACTGAGAGTTGATCGTAGAGGCCAACTAAGAAGAAGTACCTGTGTGGCATTTAAAAAAACCCAACCTCCATCTACCTCTTGCTCAAGAATACAGGAGACTGAGTCTGCATTGAGTTCCGTGTAACAAAGTGTTTGTCACTCTGCAGAAAACACGACTCCTACAGTTCATGAATTTGGTAAGGTCCTCACATTGTCATTTAATGTTGGTCGTTTTGAAACGATGATTTTGCTATGGTGGCAGTGTTTTCTAAAAATAAAAAAACCCCACTTTTCTCAATTTTGAATTCTAGAGACCCAGACCAACATTCAGCACAGCATGAAAAGAAAAAGACTTTGATGTTGCTAGTGTAGCTCAGGAAAGTTCTGGATGTTTTTTTCATTCTCATTGAGCTTGTAACTTGAGGTGTTTAAGCAAGAAGAATGTTGATTTTTTTTTTTAATAAGGGATCTATTGAGCTCTTGTTTTCTTAAGGAGCGATAGTCTGGGTCACTATTTTTTCAATTTGAATTGATCCTTTATATTCCTTCCAATGAAAGCTGTATGCTTTCTCGTTTGGCCACACAGCTGTAGAATTCTGTGTGAAGACTGACTTAAGTACAACCATCTGTCGGTGTAGCCAGAAAAAATGGCAATAAATGTAGGTTTTAATTCATGCACTAAAACCATCAGAAATCAGTCTCAGAAGTTGGTAGCCAAAATCCCTCTTCCTTAAACACCCTAGTCTTGCAAAAAGATTTTTTTCAAAAGGCACTGTGGTGAATACAGCAACTTAGCAAAGCGTTAAATGGAGTTAAATGTCTTCAAACCTGATAAATCACAGGTAATGCTCTCAGTCAGGCTCTTAAGTGTGTGACTCAGAGAAGCATTCTGATGGGAATTGCAGAAAAGAAATCCAAACTCTTTACTGTTAAGGCTTATTAAGTTATATATTCATAAAATAGATGAAAATGAGCTTTGGACTGGATTACTTCCTTTTGGTGGTTTAGCTCTGTAAGCACTTGCTCTGGCATTGCACTAGAGCTTGTTCAATGTGTTGTGTACCTCAGCTCTGTCCTCAGATGTTTTTACCTTTCCAGAGACTAACCCAAGGAATCAGTAAAATAAAAGACCTCTTTGTCAGTGTACTGAGTCATTAATTGAGGTTCATGCACTTACAGCTTGGCAAGCAGAAAGTTAAAGCTCCCTGGCAGTTAAGAAATTAGAAGTTCAAGAACAACTGATCCACTTGTCCAGCCTGAAAAAAAAAAAAGGATCCCCGCTTTCATGAAGCAGAGATCCAAGCAGGTTCAGCTCTGTTGGTATTTGATTGTTCATGTGTGTGCTGTCTGTTTCAAAGCTGCCTTGGCACTTCGTTGAAGGCAATTAGTCAGCTTGTCATAGTGAGGCACATTGCTAAAGAGCATTCCGGCCATCTGATCTATGTGTTAGTTGTTTGGAGGTCAACAAAAATCTCCTCTGGAGCATTTTACTCTCTGGCTGGAGGAGCAAACACTGTTAAAGGCTGGTTATCAAGGCTAACTCTGCTAAAAATAGCAGAAGAGACAACACAATAATAAAGTGAATAACTGGAGCCTGCACTAAAATAGTGCTGGTAACAAACAAAATGTACTGAGGTTTTCTAAAATACAGCAGAGGTTTGTCCCACATTCCAGTAATTTCTTTGAAAAGCATGTTTCAGTTGAAGATTGCCAAGAATGTTACGAGTACTGAGGCTTTTAGTGTGTCTAAGGTATGTGCCAAATACACCAATGTGTGTTGAATTTTATATATAATCAAATTGTTTCCATTTTAGTTACATTATTAAATATATTCAATAATTTATATAAAAGATACCAAGGTATATTTTAAAAAGAACCTCATAGGCAAAATAGATTGTTTTCAGAATCTATAGTAACACAGGAATTTTTCTTTCAGTAGTTCAGGGAAGCTCTGGTCACTTCAGTATGAAAATTTGTTGAAGCTTTCTATCTGTGATGAGTGGATTTCTACATTTCACTCACAAGAGAAGTAACAATAACAGTGGTGTACCCAGGTGGCCAAGAAAGCCAATGGCAACCTGTCCTGTGTCAGAAATAGTGTTGGTAGTGGATTCAGAGAAGGCATTTTACCCCTGTACTCAGCGCTGGTGAGGCTGCATCTTGAGTACTGTATTCATTTTTAAGCCCCTCAATCCAAGGGGGACATTGAGGTACTAGAGTGGGTCCAAAGGAGGACAACAAAGCTGGTGAGAGTCTGGGGAATAAGCCTTATGAGGACTGACTGAGAGAACATGTGCTGTTCAGTCTACAGAAAAGGAAGCTGAGGGGAGAACTGATTGCTGTCTGCAGCTACCGGAGAGGATGTTGTGATAGGGTGGGGGTCATTCTGTTCAATCGAGTAACAAGTGATAAAACCAGAGGAAATGGCCTCAGGATGCACCAAGGGAAGTTTAGCTTGGACATTAGGAAAAATTTCTTTACTGAAAGGGTCATCAGACATTGGAACAGCTTGCATGGGAAGGTGGTGGTGTCCCCATCCCTGGAGGTATTTAGGACTAATGTAGACATGGTGCTGAAGAGTGTGGTTTAGTTGAGGGCTTGTCACTGTTAAGCTAAATAATTGGACTCAATGATCTTAGAGGTCTTTTCCAATCTAGACAATTCTGTGATTCTCTAATACATGTACTGATACAAAACAGTGATTTAACAAAATTTGACCACAAATGTGATATTTTAAACAAGATTTGATGGCAAGGTATACCAGATAATTTACTGGCTGTTACATCGTGTGTTGTAGTGTTATCCATTTCCCCTGAAACCATGTTGAGCAGGATGTAATCACCACGCCTAGAGGCATTGTTGTTGCGTCATTAGCTGTGGAGAACAGGAGGTAAGGGCCATGTTGATGGCGGGGTTTTTCACCTCTGCTACAAGTACGTTGTCAATTTACGTGCCGACAGCCATGGTAAGCAGTGTGGTGTTGCTGTGTGCTGTGTATCAACTTGTATGTTTTGGGTGCTTGGAGCTGGGTGTTCTGTTTCAACAGAGGCCAGACTTTTATGCACAATATAATCATAAGCAGTATTGAGGTTCAAGTTAGCAAAATCACAACTGGGTGAAGCATTAAGTTAAAAACTCCTGTTGCTGTCAGAGACTGTCCAAGAAGAGCTTCTCACCAATGGTGTTCACCAGTCCTTCTTCAGTCTTTCCAAGACACAGGTGTATCTTTTCTGTATCATGGTGAACACTGGTTACAGTTTAGCCTCCAGTTGTTTCAGAGGCTTGAATCAACATGTAATTAATGGTAATCATTAATAAGACAGCGTATGAGTAGGTAAAAGCCATATCCCATGGTTTTGGTAAAGTTACAAACACAAAATTTGAGTGGTTACTTAAATGTGTGGTAATACTATCTACAGATACAAAATCACCAAGGGTTCTTGTGCAAGCACATCCTTAACTGTACTTGTATATATCAGTATCAGGAAACTCATGGGGATGGATTTCCAAGTGACAAATAATTGGTTTGGTGTCAAGGCAAATGCCTTGTGCTTTGATGGTATTATTCTCACAGATAAATCCGTGTTGTTCCTGTACAACACAAGTGTTAACGTCAACAGTTTGCCATTTGTTTCCATTTGGTTGAGCCTATAATCCCATGAGTATTGTCAGTGTGAGCCTGGGACTGTGTCCACTCTGGGATTCTTCTGAGCACAAGTTAAGAGCAGCAGCATTGTCAGAGTTTGGAGAAGCAATGTGAATATAGCATTTCCATCTCCCATCCTGCAGAGTGCTGAAAGAGGAAAAACTGAGCTTGTTTTGGTGGTCAGAGTGTGAATTGGTTAACCCATTAAAAAGAAGGAAAGAATCCATCATGTGCTAATTCTAATTAAATAGAATTCTATGTTTTGCGTGGCTACTATCAGTATCTTCCCATGAGCTTTTGTCAAGGTCATAGGCACAGCACCAGTGGATGGCAGGTTGGTCGTTGTAGGTTGTCCTGGCTGTAGTGTTGTTGGACACTCTTGTTTTCCAGTCTGTGGGACACTGAGACACTAAGCTCAGTTTTCACAAAGAGTGCTCTGCTTATGGGACTTCCAGTAGGCCCATATGGATTATCTTACTGATGAATTGCTTTGGAAGGTTGTGGATCCCACTGAGTATCTTGTGGGTTGAGGTTCTTGTTAAACAAGCCATGTATCTTTCTGCCATCCCGTTTGGTTGATGGTAGTATGGGGTGTGGAATACCCATTCAATTCCCTCTTGTTTTGCCCAAGCTTGCACTTGTTTACAAGGAAAATGTCAGCCATTGTCAGTCCAGCTAACATCAGGAGTAGGTAGATCTGAGAACCCTCACACTGTGTTTGACCCACTGGCTTTCTGACGTTGAGTAGCTGTAGCCAAGCCAGAGACTACTTCCACTGCACTAAGAATATATTAATATCCTGCAGAGGATTGGAATGGTCCAATAGAATCAATTTGCCACATGAACCACAAAGTTTCCCTGTCACTGATATGTAGAGATGGTATTTTGGCAGGCTGGTCTGCCTGCAGTTTCAGTCTGCACTGGGGCGTTCTGTAGGCATAGTTTCACAGTTTTTCTGCTACACTGGACTTTGTGTAGCAAAGTAATGTGCATGTTTACTTGTATGGCCACAATTTAGATGTAGCTGTTCCCCCCATTGATGCCACTCAGAATCTAGTATGACTTTTAATATTTTTTTTTTCCTGAATTTTTGTTAGTCCCTCTACTTCTTCATTCCGTTTTGTGGCTGTCTGTCTTTAGCATGAGCTTTGACCCATCCCATCCTGAAGGGTGTTTCCCTGGCTATATCTAGTAGTAATTTACAATCTTTGCTTCTCCAAACCAGGGATCAATTTACTTCCCAGTTCAGTCTCCCCCTGACAGAGCTGTTGTGTGGCACCAGCCCACACAACGTAAGACTGTGTATGTGACTTGTTGCTTATCTGCTCCTGTTTCTCCTACTTGTGTGCTGCCTTCACCTTCTTCTATCACTTGTTTCCTGGCATAATATCTAATACAACAGCCTTATGTTGCCTTTTACCATTTTCCTTTTTTGCTGAAGCATCTGTGAAACGAATGTGTTCCATTGGGGTGTGCTTAGTAGGGGTGGTGCGTCCAGTACGGCTGAAGGTTTAAAAGATTGCTGTAATGCCAAAGGGCCCGTGCTTATGGGCATCTGTGGTTTTGGAGACCTCAGCGTGTCCTTGGGTTACTGCATATTTTCTGCCACTCCTTTGAGGCAGCCATACCATTTTCTAATAGTGGGCCTTTGTGCAATTCCTTCTTGGGGAACAGTCCCCTTTAGAATTGCAGCAAGTAAATTAGAGTCTTCTAGTTTGCACAGGCTGCCCCTCATATTTTTCTCAACTTGTTTAACTGCTCTGACCTAAAGATAGAAGTCCTTTTCCCCATTCAGGGCATCACTGTTCTGTTTCTTTAAACAGTTAAGCTAAACAGTAGAGGTGATCTTTTAGGTTCACCAGGGCCAATTTGGAGCAGGTTACAGTTAGTAGCACATTCAGCAGAACCCCTTTCAGCTGTAATAGGGCCAGGAGGTTGTACTGGTCCCAGTGACTGTGTTTTTAACTCTAGCTTAAGAGTTTTGAATGTCTCTTTATGTCTTTAATTTCCGTTCCTGGGCTTTGCCTTTGTGTGATGGTGAGTATAATGGATGTGAAATAATAGAAAATCCAGGTACGTGCTTCACAGAATTGCTGCTTCTTCCAGTATCCTGGAGTTCCCATTCATTGTTTTAACGCCGTCCTTGTTGGGTCATTTACAGACTTTTTGTTGTTTTTTTTTTATTTATTTTTTTAAAATTTATCTGGACACATCAGGGACCAAGTACCTAAGAATTTTACTTCTTTTCTCAGTCCCTGGCATTTCTTGCATGGAATCTCAATTTCTGCTCTATTTAGTGCTTACCATACCGCTGCTGCCACTTCTACCTTTGTGGCAGAAGTTTCTCCAGTTAGAATTTCATCGGTTTCACATGATGACCTGGAAGTCCCTAACTATCCTTAACAAAGCTGCAAAGCATTTGCAGCTATTAGCCACTTACCTAGCATCTGCTGCAGCAAGGAATCTCTCAGCCTCTTAGCGGAGTCTCCTGGTCAGAGGTCCCTGTCTAAGGGGAGGTCCTGGCAGCCAGCTGTCTTCAGGAGAGCTCCAGTGGCTCTTGAGCTGCCCACGGGCTGTTCATGCAGGTGAGATGATTGGCTCATAGTCAAAGTGACATAGCAAACTTACCTTGAGCTGATTGCTCAAGTCAGCCCTTGGCTACTGTACTGTTATTTGTTTCCCTGAGTCCGTGCTGAGCAGGATGCAATCACCACACCTCATTAACTCAGAAACAGAGTGTAGGAGGTAAGAGGCGTGTTGATGTGGGGGTGAAGCACACTATCACACTACCTCAAATGAGTTTGTGAGCTAAGATGACAGTCATTTTGGTTTAATTTCCATTCCCATTCATCTTCAAATCTGAATATGAGATAGAAACATTATAAATTCAATTACAAGCTGTGTACCTCTAGATTTCTGGCCTGTTGCAATGAGTAACGGACTCTGCAGTCTAGTTGTGCTTTTGGAGCTGTAAAAATTGGGCACTCAGCATATGCTCTAGGAATCCAGTTAAGAAGTCAAGGCTTGTTGGCAGTGATTATTGGTGAATAGTGGGAGTGACCTATGTAAAATAGGAAAATGTGTGTTGCTTTGACAGGTGAAAATCAATTATCAAAAGTAAACAGTGCATTGATACCATGTATTGGCAGTTTCCCATCTGGTTGAAATCTCCACCCCCAGTTCCCTTAAATTGTATTTTGAGGAAGGCAGAACTGTCCAGGGCTCAGGTTGGTCAGAATATGTTCTATGCAGAATCACAGGATCACAGACAGTTAGGGGTTGGAAGGGACCTCTAGAGATCAGCTAGTGCAACTTCCCTGCCAGAGTAGAATCCCCTGGGTGAGGCCACACAGGAACATCCAGGTGGTTTTTGAAAGTCTCCAGAGAAGGAGACTCTACAGCCTCTCTGGGCAGCCTGATCCAGGGCTCTGTCATCCTCATAGTTTCTTCCCACATTCAGGTGGAATTTCCTGTGTTCTAGCTTATCCCCATTATTCCTTGCCCTATTACTGGGCACCACCAAAAAGAGACTGGCTCCTCCTTCTTGACACTTGGCTTTGGAACAATGCCTTTGAAATACTTTGCAACTTTAAAATGTGTTTTTTCTTTCTTTTGATTTCCCTAGACTCGAGATGATTTTCTTGGGCAAGTGGATATTCCTCTTTATCAGTTACCGGTTTGTATTCTTTGTTTGGTTTGGTTTTAAGACTGTGAAAAGGGGAAAATTATTCTTTATGTAACTGTATTAGACATTTAAAGAAGTTAACTTTACTGAAATATAAGTGAATAAATAAAATATCAGTTATTTTGTGTTTAAATGTTGGTTTCTGCTGTTAAGAGAATTAGGAGTGCTTCTGGCTTTGTCAAGAAGAAGAATGCAAGGTTCAAACGGACAAGAAGAGGTGGTAATAATTGTCATACTTCTAAAAAGATTTAAAATCTACATATTTGCTTCTGATATTTCTTAATCCCATCAACAGATACAGAAGCTAAGTGGGAAATAGAGGTAGTATTGCTTTGTACATTTTAAAATTGTTTTTCTAGTCCTCTTGTAAAGCACATTGTTATTTTGAAAGTCACCAAGAACACAGAGATAAGTAAGCCTTCTCATTTTTTGTTTCTGAGGTCTCAAAGCATTAGCAAATATTAACAGACTTATCAGCATCTTGTTAAAGACAGGAGTATGGATATATCCCATTTCCTACTTAAACTGGGATACAAGTTCATGTTAACATCTCTCCTTCAGTCAGCCGGGTCGTAATGTCCCTCTGGAGACGACTGCCAGTGTTTCACTTCCCGCTAATAAACTGGACAGCAATAGCTGGAGATGTTTGAACTTAATAACACGTAGCCTTTAGATTCTGGATTTTCCTATTTGTTTCCAGTACAATGTTGACACGATTTTTTTATTTGGCAGTTGTTTTATGGAATTGGATTGACCTCTTAGGCTTGCATCATCTACCTTTGTCCTTAAGTAGAAATGCTACTTGCAAGTTTTTCCTCATATTTACAATTTACATACTTTTAAACATTTACATATTTACTGCTTGAAATGATTGAAATGAATGGAATAATGAGAGCCTAGATTACCCCCCAGAATTTACAGGCAGTTGAAGAAAGGGAAAAAGATATTCACAAGTGCTCCTAAGCAACTCGAAAAATCAAATGCTTGTGTAAGAACTGCAGAACTTCAGGTGGATTATAAACATTATTTCTTTTTCTGTTTAACATAAATACTTTTCTTTAATGTTCCCTCCCATATGTGTTTCTGCCTGTCCTGGGGATGTACATATATAAAATGATGTATGCCTGCCCCTTTGCTTTTGTGAATCGGAACAGAGACGGTCTTGGAATAGATTCTGCTGGGACTTTTTGTATCCTCAAGTCCTACAAGTAGAAATGTGGCTTATGTGTCTTCTGGGTTAAAAGATTTGAAAAACACCAAAGGAGAAAAAGAGTTATGGTAGATCTTCTCAATGTTAAAATTGAGAGTCTGTCTCTTGATTTGAGGCTAAACATGTGTTGGGATTTTTTTCTGTGCTTTAGAAGCTGTAATGTGTATACTGAAAATGAATTTCTTTTTCTTCAGCTGGGACGGCCGTCTTATTACTAAAATTAAAGCTGGTATTGGCATTGCTTTAGCTAGACCTGTAACTTTAAGATTTAAAGTTTTATGTGACCTTTAAAGAAACACTGTCAATTTCTGTAACTTCAAGTGTTACAAATTTTTCTTGGAAAAACTTGTCTTATTCCAGACAGAAAATCCAAGTATGGAGAGACCATATACATTTAAGGATTTTGTTCTTCATCCGAGAAGGTTAGTAAATACCCTTAAAAAGTCTAACTATTGTATCTAAACAATGCTTTGATGCCTTATGTAAATGTTGTCTAAACTTAGGTTTTCATCAAAGAAATTTAAACATCAGTGGGGTAAGTTACCTGTGGCTCTACCAAAAAGTCAGCATTCATTTGAATACTTGTTATTGCGTAAGAATAAACCATTTTTCTTCAGGCCACGGTACAATTCCCACTACAGCTCCAACGGAACAACGTGCTGTTCTGCTGGGCTGTAACATTCATGGGTCAGGCCGTAACGTATTCATCTCTCTGTTACTTGCTGTTGTTTCCTGACTTATTGTCTCTTGTTTGCCTGTTCCATGTAAGCAGTTTCATCCACTATAAATGTAATTCGGCCACAGTAATCCCATGGAACGCTGCAGACTGGGGGATGAGTGGCTGGCAAGCAGCCTGGCAGAGAAGGACTTGGCAGTACTGGTTGACAACAGACTGGACAGGAGCCAGCAGGGTGCCCAGGTGGCATGAAAGGCCAATGGCATCCTGGCTTGTGTCAGCAAGTTTGCTGACGACACCAAGCTGTGTGGCGCAGCAGCATGCTGGAGGGCAGGGATGCCACCCAGAGGGATCTGGACAGGCTGGAGAGGTGGGCACAAGCCAACGTCATGGTGTTCAGCAAGACCAAGTGTAAGGTCCTGCATCTGGGTTGAGGCAATCCTAAGAACAAATACAGGCTGGGCAGTGACTGGCTGGAGAGTAGCCCTGGGGAGAGGGACTTGGGGGNGTGGATGGGTTGGAACTGGATGATCCTTGGTCCCTTCTAACCCTGAGTGACTCTGATTCCATGGCTTCTCCAATCAGGTGAGCCTGCTTTGGCAGGGGGATTGGACTAGATGATCTTTCGGGGTCCCTTCCAATCCCTAATGATTCTATGATTCTAGGAATAGTGTGGCCAGCAGGACTAGAGACATAATTCTCCCCCTGTACTGGATGGCACTGATGAGGCCTCATCGTCAGTACTGGGGGCAGTTCTGGGCCCCTGACTTCAAGAGATTGAGGGCCTGGAGCAGGTGCAGAGGAGCAACAAGGCTGGGGAAGGGACCGGATGACAACAGTCTGAGGGAGCTGGGGGTGTTTATCCTGTAGAAGAGGAGACTCAAAGGGGTCCTTGTCCCTCTCCACAACTACCTGAAGGGAGGTTATAGTCAGGTGGGGCTTGGGCTCTTCTCCCAGGCAGCCAGCGCCAGGACGAGATCAGGGCCTAAAGCTGCGCCAGAGGAGGGTTGGATATTAGGAAGCCCTTCCTTGTAGAAACAGTGATCAGACACTGGACTGGACTGCCCAGGCCACCTTGAAGTTGTTTAAGGACAGACTGGATGAGGCACTTAGTGCCATGGTCTAGCTGATATGGTGGTGTCACATCCTGACTTTATGATCTTAGAGGTCTTTTCCAACCTCAATAATTCAGTGATTCTTTAATAAAAACTCAAACTGAAAACCTGCTGAAGAATTAGGAAGTGATGTGCTAAAAAAAGGCCATGGATTTTTTAAAGTGATTTGAAGCTCATGTTGGTGTTAGGCATTTCAGGTTTTTTTTGGAAAAATGTAGTTTCTTGCCAAGATCATCTCAGATTTAACTTACATTAGAAACACATAAAATGCATTTCAGCATTTTTTAGGTAATAGGTTCCAATCTCATGGACTCATAGAATGGCTGAAGTTAGAGGGGACTTCAGAGATCATCTAGTTCCAACACCTCTCACTAGACTAGATTGCCCAGAGACCCATCAAGCCTGGACTTCAGTGGTTTCAGGCAAGGGCCATCCACAACCTCCCTGGGCAAGCCCATTCCAGTGCCTCAGCACCCAGGGAGGGAACACTATCACTAGAGTCCCTCATAAAAAAAGTTAACTGCAGTTTTTCCGTAGCCCTCTTCCAGTACCTGAAAGATGCTGGTACTACTGTAAGATCCCCTCAGAATAGCCTGAATTCCCTCAGCCTGTCCTGATTCAGCCCTCTGATCATCCTCGTAGATTCCTCTGGACTTGCTCCAACAGCTCCAAGTCCTTGTACTGAGGACTCCAGAACTGGGCATTGCACTCCAGATGAAGTTGCACAAAAACAGAGTAGGAGGGGCAATGGGTGTGAGCTGGAACAGAGGAGGTTCCATGTGAGTGTGAGAAGGAACTTCTTCCCAGTGAGGGTGACAGAGCACTGGAACAGGCTGCCCAGGGGGGTTGTGGAGGCTCCTTCACTGGAGATGTTCAAGACCCGACTGGATGTGTTCCTGTGCAATTTGATCTAGGTGGTCCTTCTCCGGCAGAGGGATTGGAGTAGCTGATCTTTTGAGGTCCTTTCCATTACCTAACATTCTGTAGAATCTTTTCCTGTTGCCGTTGGTGTTTCTGGCCAGGTTTAATTCTCTCTGGGCTTTGGCTTCCCTAACCCAATCCCTGGCAGGGATTTGTCTGTACTTTGTGGTAAGAGCGTTAACGCAGATTTACCAAGAGAAGCCACAAGCTGCAGGTGCTTTTCTACCTTGAAATCTTGTTCCAGCTTTCCAATGCTTCAGTGTTGTTAATGCATGTTTGTCAGTTTTGCTCTTAATTGCATTTACTTGGACTGGAATGTGAACAGTAAGGTGACTCCTTTCCGATACCTCATGCTGAGGAAGAATTTTTAACTTGTTAATAATCTGATATTAATGAGTTTAACTTTTCTGTTGAAAACTAAGTAAGGAAGTTAATTCCTCTTTCAAACTGGATGTGGTCTTCTCTGAAAACAAAATATGTGGATGAATATGTTTATAATCCAACATGTAGTGTTTTTCTGGATGTTGACTTTTTCTATATAGCAAGAGAAAAAAAGATCAAAGCATTACATCTTAGTGATGGGGGGATGT
The DNA here is from genome assembly GCA_013400115.1 of Rhinopomastus cyanomelas. Lineage (NCBI taxonomy): Eukaryota > Metazoa > Chordata > Aves > Bucerotiformes > Rhinopomastidae > Rhinopomastus > Rhinopomastus cyanomelas. The sequence continues at coordinate 608,418 of VXBP01008584.1, forward strand.
TTCTTCTTTGGGTGTTTTTGGTTTTTGCTTAGTGGTTTGGGGTTTTTTTAAAAATTATTTTGATAGGCTATATGTAGGTATCCAGTTTATCCAGTTGACTCAATAGTTATTTTCTCAGGACCTTATTGTAATTTTTTATACGAGTAATCAAACAGATGAGATAATTTGTGAGTTTTCTTGTGTCAAGTTAAAATATTACATTAAGCAATATGGTGAAATCCTGTTTTTGGTCTTCCAGTGGTGCTTTGTCCTAAATACAGAGGGGAAACTGCTGAAATATTTGAGCTTGTTGCTTTAGCAAAAGCAATCCTGTAGGTTGAAATGATGCTTGATTGATTGTTTGCACACAGTCAGAACACAAATGCACAATAAAACCATTTTCTTTTCTGTTTTGCAGCCATAAATCCAGAGTTAAAGGCCACCTTAGATTAAAAATGACTTACTTACCTAAAAGCAGTGGGTCTGAAGAAGACACTTTGGAACAGGCTGAAGAATTAGAGGTAGGAAATGATGTATTTATTGCTGTAAAACCTAGCAAGTGCCCTTCAGTTGTTAAGGACACTTGCAATAAAAACTAGTATTAGGAATCACTAAGCTGTAAATATTTTAACTATAAGTGTTTTCGAAACAAGCCAGTTAAAAGCAATTGATTGTATCTGGTCCTGACTGTCTAAAATTTTTTTAGTTTTGATAAAAATGGAAGTATCATTGTCCAGTGTTTGTACAGCTGTTCAATGTTGTTTGATCCAAGCCAGACACTGGCTGGTCTTAAAATATCAACATCCTTCAATTTATAGGGACATTTTTATCTTAACTGCTTTACATTTGTAACCTTTTGTAAACACATCCAATGTAGATCAATAGATAACTTTTCAGGAATTCACCAGCTCTAATCAGCATTAATGTCTTTTGCTGTAGTCAGACTTTCTGTTACAAACTGGTATGCCTGTGTGACACAATACATTTGCAAGTTATGTGTGAATTGAAATGTATTGACTTTTTTTAAGCTCATCAATGAATGTTGCTTGTTTTTCTGGAATAAGCATCTTTTGATGCTAATACGTTTTGGAAACTTGATATAATAATCTGATTACTGCATGCATACTTTGTCCTACCACTTCCTGAGAGAAGCACAGTTCTCCAGGCAGCTGACAACAGCCTCACAGCTACAGGCCCTAGTTTTCAAGGGGGATTGTAACTACCCTGATATTTGGTGGAACTCCTACTCAGCCAGCCACCCAAAGTCCAGAAGATTCCTCCAGTACATTGATGACAACTTCCTGATGCAAATGGTGGAGGAGTCCACTAGGAGAGGAGCACTGCTGGAGGTTCTGGTTAAAGCAGTGAAGGTTTAGGACAACCTTGGTTGCAGTGACCATGAGATGATGGAGTTCAGGGTCTTGTGTGGCAGGGACAGAATAGCTAGCAGAATCACAACCCTGGACGTCAGGAGGGCCAACTTTGGCCTTTTCAAGCAATTGCTAGGGGAAATCCCATGGGACAGGGTACTGGCAGGTAAAGGGGCCCAGGATAGCTGGTTAACATTCAAAGATCACTTTTTTGAAGCCCAAGACAAGAGCATTCCAACAGGAAAGAAGTCAAGGAAGGGAGCTGGAAGACCTGCATGGTTAAACAGGTAGCTGCTGGGCAAAGGAAGAAGAAAGTCTATAGGTCATGGAAGGAGGGGATGGCTTCTTGAGGTGATTATAAGGCTCTGGTAAGAGAATGTAGGGACACAACTAGAAAAGCCAAGGCCTCCTTGGAATTAAACCTTACAAGAGAGGTCAAGGGCAACAAAAAGGGCTTCTTCAAATACACTGAGGGTAAAACTAAAACTAGAGGCAATGTAGGCCCCCTGCTGAATGGGGTGGGTGCCCTGGAGATAGAGGATACAGAGAAAGCAGAGATACTCAACACCTTCTTTGCCTCTGTCTGTACTTCTGGGGGCTGTCTTAATATCAAGCCCCAGATTGCTGGGGCTCCAGAGGATGTTGAGGCAAGACAGGAGCCTGCCTTGGTTGATGAGGACTGGGTTAGAGGTAAGTTGAGCCAACTGGATGTGCACAAATCCATGGGCACTGATGGGATGCACTCACGCTTGCTAATGGGGGCAGTGGAAGTCATTGCTAGGCCACCCTCCATCATCTTTGCTAAGTGGACTGGATGATTGGATAGTGAGGTGGATTGTGAACTGGCTGCAGGATAGGAGCCAGAGAGTAGTGGTCAATAAGACAGAGTCTAGTTGGAGGCCTGTATCTAGTGGAGTGCCCCAGGGGTCAGTGCTATGACCAGTCCTGTTCAATCTATTCATTGATGACTTGGATGAGGGATTAGGGTGCACTGGCAGCAAGTTTGCNTTATGAGGAAAGGCTGAGGGAGCTGGGTCTCTTTAGCTTGGAGGAGACTGAGGGGTGACCTCATTGATGTTTATAAATATGTGTAGGGTGGGTGTCAGGAGGATGGAGCCAGGCTCTTCTCAGTGTCATCTAGTGATAGGACCAAGGGGCAATGTGTGTAAGCTGGAACATAGGAGGTTCCATATGAATGTGAGAAGGAACTTCTTCCCAGTGAGGGTGACAGAGCACTGGAACAGGTTTCCCAGAGGGGTTGTGGAGTCTCCTTCTCTGGAGACATAAAATCCCGCCTGGATGTGTTCCTGTGTGACTTGGTCTAGGTGATCCTGCTGTGTCAGGGGGATTGGACTGGATGATTTTTTTGAGGTCCTTTCCAATCCCTAATGCTCTGTGATTCTGTGAAAACCCAGAGCAAATTCACTGTTTTAAATTGCAGTGTACTGCAGCTTTAAAAAGGAGGTGGTTTAATAAAGCGAGATTTTTCCAATATTGGAAATTTTTCCAATATTTGACAATATTAAAGGTAGTTAATATTGTATCTTTTAGCCTGAGTGGATTATATTGGACCAAACAGATGCTTCCAGCCTTCCACAACAGCAGCAGCAGGAATCTCCTCCTCTGCCTTCAGGCTGGGAAGAAAGACAAGACATCCTTGGCAGAACCTACTACGTCAATCATGAATTCCGAAGAACACAATGGAAAAGACCAACTGCTCAGTATGTCTTTTTTGACCAGAAAGTTCAAGTCTAACATTATCTCCTGTGACTAGTTCAATCTAATTACCTTGAGAGTGAGGAGAACTAGAAAGTGAAGAGGTTCCTGTTCCCTGGAAGTATACGTTCAAATAGCAGCTGATTGTAATTGTGAGAGAACTAGAGTAAACCTGGTTCCTCCTTCCCTTTTTTATTTTTGAGGTTTGTGGTGGTTTTTGCCTTTGGCACATGAATTACAGAAATACCTGGAATGCTGTTTAGTTCTTTAACTTACACTTCATGTTGTATGAGTATTCCTTTAGAACAGTTGACATTAATTGTTATGGCTTATGACTGTGTCTTCTGTTGAAATTACTGCAGCGTGTTTTTGCTGTTAGTGTAGCTTACAGCTGAGAGATAAAATATGGCTACTACATGCTTACTTCCCCCGCAACAGAGACAACGTGGCAGTTTCAGATATGGGTATTGTGCAGCTGGAGGCCCAGCACGTGTTCACTCATCGGCGACAGATATCAGAGGATACAGAAAACCTAGACAACAGAGATTCCCCTGAGGTAAAGACAGTCTCTAAACATTTTTGAAATGCAAGTAACTTTTAATCTAGTCAAAAATCTTGTCTAACTATTTGTAACTTGCAACTGTTAAATTTTAAAATGTTTCTTTTTTCTTTATTTTTGAAGAGCTGGGAAATAATAACTGAAGACGAAGCAACAACGTATAGCAATCAGAACCTTCAAGTACCTCCTTCTCAGAGTAATTGTGATATCCAGACACATCTTGCAGAAGAATTTAATACCAGACTTACTACATCTGGAGGTTCAGCTACTGGCCAGTCAGGAGCCTACACTGTAAATTATTTTTCTCATTGTTCTTAATGCAGAAATATTTACAATATTTTGTACCAGATGTTACTACTGATAGAATTAGATCTGCGAGTACTTCACTGAACAATTACATTTTTAATCTTGCTGAACCCCATCTAAGAAAGCATTTGATTCTGCCCACGAGTACATAGCCAGGGGCTTTCTGGTGGTAGCAGGCTGTTAAATAAGCTCAGCTGTCTTGTGAAACCAGAGTTGCACAAACAGCCTTGTAAACTGATATGTGACCTGAGAAATCCACTCTCCATTGAGGCCCAAATCATTTAGTTTGTCAGAATTTGGTATTTAAATAAAATCATTAATTTCTGTGATGCCGAGAATGACATTCCAAATGTAAATTTGGAATTGACTATTTGTTTCTGTCTTTGTGCAAAGATATCACTAGTGTTGCTGATTCCAGCAAAGTGGGGATTTTACTTGATCTCTGCTGTTCAGTGTCCTATGGATAGCAAGAAAATTTTTACTTTCGCTTGTTTGCATGAGCTAAGTCTAGGAAGATGTTCAAATTATTTGCATAGCCAGCTGGAATGAGTCTTACCTCCCTTTAACCTCCATTGCTCCCCCAAAAATAAATTAAAGACCTTAACATACTTTCTCTTTCAAGTATTCTGAAAGGGTGTGTAGAAAGGGCAGAATCTCTCAAATAATCAAGAGATTCTAGAGAAAGATGAAATCCGATTACTTAATTGGAGCAGTGGAATCTAAATATGCCTCCAGGCAGAAAGTGGGTACCTGCACAAGGTCCACAGATTGAATGCTCTTTTTAAACTGGGTGCCTGAGACTCTCATCTTGATATTGTGAACTTGATCTGCTCTCTGAAAACTTGTGTTCGCTCTGACGTATCGCGGGCTTTAGTCGACTGTCAAGATAACACAGTGAGTTCTATGTGGTAAATTCAGTTGTAATGTAGTTGGTTGCAGTTAACTGTGATGCTTGACAAGCCAAAACATCTGTGGTTAGAGTATCACGAGCCACTGTGTTATTTTTTGTTTGAGCTTATAACAGACACTGTGCTCAGCAAGTTTGCCGACGACACCAAGCTGGGAGGCTTGGCTGATACGGCTGAGGGCTGTGCTGCCATCCAGAGAGACCTGGACAGACTGGAGGGTTGGGCACAGAGAAACCAGATGAGGTTCAACAGGGACAAGTGCAGAGTCCTGCATCTGGGGAGGAATAACAGACTCTACCAGTACAGGCTGGGAGGTGATCTACTGGAAAGCAGTCCTGTGGAGAGGGACCTGGGGGTCCTGGTGGACAACAGGTTAACCATGGCACAGCAATGTGCCCTGGTGGCCAAGAAGGCCAATGGGATCCTGGGGTGTATTAGGAGGAGTGTGTCCAGCAGATCAAGGGAAGTTCTTCTCCCCCTCTACTCTGCCCTGGTGAGGCCTCATCTTGAGTACTGTGTTCAGTTTTGGGCCCCCCAGTTTAAGAGGGACAAGGATCTACTGGAGAGGGTCCAGCGGAGGGCTACGAGGATGATTAGGGGACAGGAGGGCATGGCTTATGAAGAGAGGCTGAGGGACTTGGGGCTTTTTAGTCTGGAGAAGAGAAGACTTAGGGGAGATTTGGTCAATGTTTATAAGTATCTGAAGGCTGGCCAGGAGGGGGGGACAGGCTCTTTTCACTTGCTCCCTGTGGTAGGACAAGGAGCAATGGGTGTAAGTTGCAGCAGAGGAGGTTCTGCCTCAACACAAGGGGGAACTTCTTTGCTGTGAGGGTCACAGAGCACTGGAACAGACTCCCCAGGGAGGTCGTGGAGTCTCCTTCTCTGGGGACTTTCAAGGCCCGCCTGGATGTGTTCCTCTGTGATCTGTGTTAGATAGTTTTGTCCTGCTCCGGCAGGGGATTGGACTCGATGATCTCTTGGGTCCCTTCCAACCCCTAACATCCTATGATCCTATGAACTTTAGTGTTTCTAGGAGTGTCAAAACATGAGTTTCAAAAATACTGGATTAAGTATAAGCTGACAAACCAGACGCTTTGAGGATTAAAACTGTACTAGTTTGAAGTGTGAGAACTGTTGCTGATTACTACAGTCCTTAGAGCTGCAACAATAGCTAATAAATCATTCCTCTTCTCTTCAAGAACTATTCCAGCAGAAGAGGTAGTCTGCAAACATACAGAGCTGAAGAGCAGCCTGTGCATCCAGTGGTACGTGATTTTTCTTCAGCTTGTGTAGCAGAGAAGTGGAAGGGTTTCCTTTTAAGTTGTAAGGCTTTTTAACTATGTGTTACGTTCTTACATTTCACATGAGATTTGGCCTTCTGCTCTTGGCAGCAGCTATGAGCTAGAAAGATTGGAGTTCAGTGGGAACGTGACTGCTTTGTAATTAGTTGTTTTGGTTTAACATTAGCGTAGTAGAGCCTCCAGGAGGAAGCAGTCTCTCCATAAAAATGATTTGTTTTTTTTAAATTGTTTGCTTTGTGCTTAAAAGCTGTACCACCATCTGTGTATGATGTTTTCATGGTGACACTGCAAGCTATGAGATCTTAGCCAGGAGTAATGAGTTGAGTACTGAGTACTAAGCCATGTCTAAACCAGATACATAATTGATTCCTTTTAGAGGAGGAGTTTTTTAATTTTTTCAATACATAATAAGTACAATTTTTGTGACTTCATACTCCACAGTAAGAAATTAAATACTTTTCTGTTTTATCCATGAACCTTCTGAATTAAAGTTTCGTTGTTTTCCTCTGATAGAGGAAAGGATTTTCACAATCAGTTTCATTGTTTTTTCTTAACTGCTTTTCTTTTGTTATCACTAATATTTAGTTACTTCCTACTTCATCTGGGTTACCCCCAGGCTGGGAGGAACGACAAGATGAAAAAGGGAGGTCGTATTACATAGATCACAATTCTAGGACCACTACCTGGATAAAGCCAGTTGTACAGGTACTGTGTGGCTTCTAATTTGTTGATGTTTTTGTTCATTTAAACTTTTAAACATCAGACTTAATAGAATGAAAGTTTAGAGAAGTCTTTCAAATAAACATGGCAAAGTCTGAGAGAATGCAGTGAGAGTTAAGAACAGCAGTATTTATGGCAAATCACTGTAATATTAACGTCCCAAGAGAGCTTTCTGGAGAGTGACAGCTGATTGAGAAGACTTCTTTTAACCTTGATAGCATAATCAGGGCTTGCTACCCAATGCTGATGCTAGACTTAAAAAATCTAAGTATTGTCTGCCACTTGCTTTATGAAACTGCTTTCAGGAGTGAAGAATACAGATTAATAGGAAAAGATATTAAAATATATTGCTCTATGAGGCTTTGGTTTGATTTCTTTTTTTGTCATTTACCATAGGTTGCTGCGGAAACAGGTCAGGTGTCAGCTGCACAAACTGTTTCTACAGGAAGACAACCACAAGCAACACCAAGTGATTCATCACAACAGTCTTCTCAGCAGCAGCCTGAAGTGGAGCAAGGATTTCTCCCCAAGGGCTGGGAAGTCCGGCACGCCCCCAACGGGAGACCATTCTTTATTGACCACAACACCAAAACTACAACATGGGTAATGGAAAACTGCTTTCCTGGATTGACATTCTAGTTCCTATCAAGTCAAAGCTTTGCTGCTTTCAGTGAGCCCCAGTGGCTTTCTTTAGTACCCCCATAGCTGTGTCATGTATGATAAAGGAAATATGTAATAAAAATGCAAAGTTACTTGGTGTGTCACAAGTAAAACATCATCGGTTTTGCAGGCTGAGAACGTACCTTGAAAGGAGCAAACATTGTCTTCTAGCTTATTGATGCATTTCAACATCATGGAAGTTTAGAGAGCTCTTTGAAACAGAACATGTGAAAAGCATGGTGAAGCCAGAGAGTGCAGGGAGAGTTAAGACTAGTAGTATTTACAGCAGATCATTGTCCTGCTAGTGTACGAAGAGAGCTTTCTGGAGAGTGATAGCGACTGAGAAGCCTGAAAGACTTCCAGCCTTAGTAGCATAATCAGGGATTCCTAAGTCAATGTTGTTGGTATTAGACTAAAAAAAATTCTAAGCACCATCTGGCGTCTGCTAACCAACACTTTCTTCATAACTGTAAAACTGTGATAACTTGTAGGTACTGCTAACAGAAACCAGTGTTGTAAACTTCCCTTTGACAGGAAGTCTGTTACCTTGGATTTATCACATGGCACAGCACACAGTGCAGCTTTCTGTGAATTCTTAAGTGCAGCTACTGTACAGCTGCAGTCCTGCAGTCCCAAGGCAGTGCTGATAGATGGACTTAAGCACTTGAGGAGTAGGTCAGTATCACAGCCAAAAAGAAATGGAGAAATGCATTCATTTAACTGAAGGTTAATACTAATTTCTTCATGATTATGGAAGAGCCTTGTTTAATACAGATGCTTTCCCTCTGCCCCCTAAATAAACCTAGACCAATCACTGAACGCGAGAAGCACAAAGGGTGCCAGAAACCATGTTAAAAGAATAATTCAGCTCAATTACTCTAAAACAAAGTTTAATGAGGGAGATACGTATGTTTATGTATGTGTATATGAGAGGTCATTGGAAGATGATTGTAAACTACTGGAGGACTTGACAATCCCCAAGGAACACCCTGGTTGCACAATATGCAAGAGTTATCTAGCTGGTACCAGACATAGTGTTTACATAATCATTAATAAATAGGGGACAAAAATAAAAGCAAAACAACAAAAGGATTTTAATGTGAAGTTTGTTTTGTCTTCAAAGGAAGATCCACGACTGAAAAGTAATGCTCTTCCAAGAAGAAAGACTTCCCTAGATCCAGTAGACCTGGGCCCGTTACCAGTAAGCAAATCATTTTATACCTGTTTTGGGGATGCAGCAACTTCAGTGCTTATGTTACCGCTGTCAGGATGTGCGCATGAGAAAATGCTGCCTGCTTTTTTTCCTACAAAAATACTCTGTTTCGGATTCCAGTGCTGAGAGTGTGACGAGGTGTGGCATGTCCTCAGCTGCAGATTGTAGAGTTCTGTGCAAACTGTTCAGTTTATGAATGAGTGTCTTCTTACAGCCAGGGTGGGAAGAGAGAACTCACACAGACGGAAGGATATTCTTCATAAACCACAGTATGTACAGTGCACTGTTCCTCCCTCGCTCGTAGCTTTATTTCTGAATGTTATCTAAATTAACAGAACTGATTAAGCAATGTCTTGCAGATACAAAGAAAACACAGTGGGAGGATCCTCGATTGCAGAACGTGGCAATAACCGGACCAGTAAGCTCTCCATCTGTAGCTTTATGTATTTTTCCAAGAATGTTGCTAATAGATTCCAAACAAACTCTGGTCATTTATTTGGTGCTCGGTCTAGACGATAAAACTTCCAGGGCACAGAAGGTTTTCTGTGAAGATGGTCCTTAAATAAAATTGAAGAAAGAAAAATCAGTTCCTAGAGTAGGGAGAAAGTTTCCTCAAATGGGGGGAATTTGCAGTGGGTAGGACAATGGTTTTATCTACCAGCTCCAAAATAGAACTAGTTCAATTACCATGAGTAAGTTTGGGGGGTAAAAAAAAGAAGTAAATGCCTTTAGAAGGAATTAAGTTCGTTTCCAACTGAAAAATAATTATCTAGCCTTGATATTTAATCTGAAGTGCAAAATTACCAGGACTAATTGCAAAGATGGTGCACATTGTAATTATAGATGGGGTTTAGTGTTCACCTGATAGCTCTATTTATTAATAGCTTGCGTATGTAAACAGCCTCCTCCGTCCATGGAAAATAGAGGTGTTTGTAGCCAGCTCTCCAATGATACAGCAGGGAGAGACCATTTGTTACGTAAATCATCAAAGGCATTTCAGTTACTTAGATCTGGGTCAGGCACATCGGCGAATAGTAAAAGAACACGATAAAGTCTGTGGACCTGGTCAGAACAAATTGTTTGAACAAAGAAGTACATTTGATTCTGGGGTGTTTTTTTTAAACTGTCCTTGTATTATACATTTAAAATCTCCACCAATACTTGGTAAAACACGTGTTCCTGTTTTTTAAGGACTTAAACGCATTGTCTGTGTTTTACAAATACAGACTACTTTATATGATATTAATTAAGATAATCTCAACCACTTGTTTTTCTCCAAAGGCTGTGCCTTACTCCAGGGACTATAAGAGGAAGTATGAGTTCTTCAGAAAGAAATTGAAGAAACAGGTTAGTAACCAGCAGGGATCCAGCAGGAACTTAAGAAACTCTGCCCCTTAACAAAGGAAAGCTTGTTACAGTGAAAGGAAATTGAACTCTGTTACCTGCTTAAGGAAGGCAGATTTACAGTTTGATCACAAATACCTTTGTGAGGCAGTGACTTGGTAACAGTTCGCTTTTATTCTAACAGTAGGGTTTGTGACTTTATGAAGTGATAAAACTGCGAGCAATCTCACTGAACGAGTAACAACTTTTCAGAAGTTGTGAACCTGGAACAAAGAAGTTTGTCGTCTGATCACGCATGTGAGAGGTTTTGGAATTGAGGATGTAGAAATAGAAAATCTCAGAGTGGATTTTTGGCTGTCCAGATAGAAGTCTGTACTGTCATCAGGATAGAGGATGTGTAATAAATTGTTGTAGCCTTAAAATCCCAAGTTTAAGACACTCATTTGCATGTTTTCGTTGGAGGTGGCAGTGACAGATGTATTTACAATGTGTACCATAAAAGACTGTAAATGTTACCTGGCCTTCCAGATCCTGACGAGTATCTGCGGAACCGCAGTGACATTTGGTATGCTTGGGAGGTCTTTCTTATGCAATGGTGATCTTTGAGTTTAAACCACACTTCACGTTTACCTACCTAGTCTGTCTCTAGCCTTTCTGAGGCACACATCCAATTATGTAACTAATTGTTTACCAAGAAAGCTTCATGTTATGTGCTAATTGAACATAATCACAGAACATTAGGGGTTGGAAGGGACCTAAAAAGGTCATCATGTAGTGCAGTATCCCTGCCAGAGCAGGATCCCCTAGATCAAGTCACGAGTGATCTGAGAAGCAATAACTCAGCCACACATTATAACCCCAGTAATTTAAGCATTAGGTACACGTGTAGATTTAAAGCATACATTACTATTGCTTTTTAGGCACTCACAAACAGCTACATGCAGTTAGGGTAATGGATAGCTTTATACTGAGCTTCGAGTGCTGAACATTGTTTTAATCAGCTGGTTTGTTTTTAGTGAATGAATTTCTTATTGCTTGAACTTTTTGTTGAGAAACTAAAACCGTGGTTTTTATTTTTTCTTAATTTAGGGATCTTTACTGCTTTGGAAATGATTTGAAAGACATGTTTCAGTGCATCTATTAGAAATAATTAGAGGGTTGTGTGGTATTTTGCAGTTTAGAAAATGACAAATTGTTTGTTCCCTCACCCCAAGTAATTATTTAGTATTTGTAGCTTGGATCAAGCCGTTGCTGAATATAAACAGGCATTACCTTCAAATGCAGCATTCTGTTGTTACTGTTATGTGGGACATTTAGGAGAGATTATTTAAGGAGTATAAGAAAAGCAAATCTGCTTTCAGAGTGATTTATTAAATATTTCTGCATTCACAAACTCATTATTTCCACTCAGTGCGTGACTGGTTATTTGATATTTGAAAGGTACTGAGATTCAGTGCATCATCCTAATCTAGTCATAGAGAAACATGAGCTGAAATTTCCTGTTCCTACTTCCACTGAATTTCTCAGTTCTGCCTGAAGCAATTGCTGAAAAAATACAGGCAAGAAAATACTGTTCCCATGTAGTGCTATAATGATTCAGCAGCCTTACTCTGAATGGTCAGCAGTAAATAGGAGCCAGAAGGTTCAAGAAGTCAGGTAATATTGTTTCAAAATATTTTTTTAAATTAATTGATGGGGGTTTTTTAATGATGAATTTTAATGGTTCCATACCTTGTGTGCAGAAAAGAGCAGACTAGCCACTACTAGTCAGAACATACTATAATCTTGTTTTCTTCAAGTGAAATAGAACTTCATAACTTTAGTATCTGAAAGTCTCAGCGCTGACTGAGCTGTATATAATTGTCAATCGTATTTTGTTACTTGTCCAAATTGTTTAAGAGAAGGATTTCTGTGCCATCTCTGTCTGCTTACAGAATTTGTATGTTCTGCAAGATTAAAAAAATGACTTTTTTTTTTCCTAGAGTGATATTCCAAATAGATTTGAAATGAAAATTCACCGCACAACAATTCTAGAAGATTCTTACAGAAGAATCATTGCTGTGAAGAGAGCAGATTTCCTTAAAGCAAGACTTTGGATTGAATTTGACGGTGAAAAAGGCCTGGACTACGGAGGAGTGGCCAGGGAATGGTTCTTCCTCCTCTCTAAAGAAATGTTTAATCCTTACTATGGGTTGTTTGAATATTCAGCTACGTAAGTAATACTATGGAAGGCATGAAGGCTAATAGCGAAAGCTGATCAGGAACTTTTCTCATACTTGCTTTAAAAATTGATTATTTTTTCCCTCCTGAACTGTATAGGAGGTTTTAGTTGTTAATGATTGTGATATTCTGCACCTAGTTCTTTGTTTGACAGAAGAGTAACTGGGGGGTTTTTTTCAGCAGCCTACGTGATGTCACCTTTGCACAGACAGGCACATGCTTGCAACCAGCTACTTTCAGAAAAGGCACTATTTAACAAATAATGTAGAAAATTATTCTGACTAGTTTAAAATGAATTAAAATTAATAATCCCTTCTCTTTGGTATAGCTCTGACTTAAAAGGTAGTTGGTGGTGTTTCAGAACTGTTGTTTCTACTATGCTAATATAATCTTCTACTAAGTATAGTTTTGTGTTGGACTAGTGATTTAGTAATCCAAATGTGATTTTATCAACTTAATGACAAGGAATTTGTGGTTTCACCAGTGATGTCTTTCAGATCTTCAAATGTGGGACTGTTCCGATAGTACATCATCTTGCTTTTCCTTCTTTTTGTATGTTCCCTCCCACAACTTCAGAGATAACTACACCCTGCAAATCAATCCAAACTCTGGGCTTTGCAATGAAGATCATCTCTCTTACTTCAAGTTTATAGGTCGCGTAGCTGGAATGGCAGTTTACCATGGCAAACTTTTGGATGGTTAGTATTTATTTTATGGAATAGAATATTTAGATTAATATTGCACATATTTTGAATTTTAACTTATGTACTGTTCCATGTATTTCTTCTTTCTTAAAGCCTTTTTCATTCGACCGTTTTACAAGATGATGCTCCAAAAACCGATAACGCTTCATGATATGGAGTCTGTGGTATGTAATTTGTTTTGTCGTGTGTGTTACGATTTCATGTTTGTAACTGTATTTTTAATGTACCTTTAATAACCTTGTGAAATGTGAAAGTCCATGATTAAGAGGCATTTTAGGCTATGACCTATTCAAAAGTCTGTGGTGTGGTTTAACACCAGCTGGCAACCATAGTAATTTGCTCTCTACCACTGCAGGATGCAGGAGAGAATTGGAAGGGTGAAAGGGAGGAAACTCCTTGTGGGTTGAGATAGAGGCAGTAAAGCAGAAGGCGTGTGTGCAAGCAAAGCAAAACAAGGGATTCATTGACTGTTTCCCATGGGCAGGCAGGTATTTGGCCATCTGAATGGTTAGATTCAGGGAAACCAGTGGATGTGGTCTACCTTGACCTTCGCAAGGCCTTTGACACTGTCTCCCATGAAATTTTAGTGAGCAAGCTGAGGAGGTGTGGGATGGAGGAGCAGACAGTGAGGTGGGTTAGGAACTGGTTGCAGGATAGAGTTCAGAGGGTGGTGATCAATGGTGCCAGCTCCAGCTGGAGAGCTGTGACTAGTGGTGTCCCCCAGGGATCGGTGCTGGGACCGGTCTTGTTCAACATCTTCATCAATGACATTGATGAGGGCACAGAGTGTCTGCTCAGCAAGTTTGCTGACGACACCAAGCTGGGAGGTTTGGCTGATACGGCCGAGGGCTGTGCTGCCATCCAGAGAGACCTGGACAGGCTGGAGGGCTGGGCACAGAGAAACCAGATGAGGTTCAACAGGGACAAGTGCAGAGTCCTGCATCTGGGGAGGAATAA
>VXBP01008584.1:622760-676293 GCA_013400115.1 Rhinopomastus cyanomelas
GTCATCTAGTGATAGGACGAGGGGCAATGGTTGTAAACTGGAACATAGGAGGTTCCACATCAATATGAGAATGAACTTCTTCCCAGTGAAGGTGACAGAGCACTGGAACGGGCTCCCCAGGGTGGTTGTGGAGTCTCCTTCTCTGGAGACGTTTAAAACCAGCCTGGATGTGTTCCTGTGTGACTTGGTCTAGGTGATCCTGCTGTTGCAGGGGGATTGGACTAGATGATCTTTTGAGATCCCTTTCAATCCCTAATGATTCTATGATTCTGTGCATTAACATCTTTGTTGGAGACATGGACAGTGGCAGTGAGGTCATCCTCAGCAAGTTTGCTGGTGGCCACAAGCTGTGTGGAGTGGTCAACAGGCTGGAGGCAAGCGGCCTTGAAAGGTTGGAGAACTGGGCCTGTGCAAACTGCATGAGGTTCAATAAGTGCAAGTTGTGCTTCTGGGTCAGGGCAATCCCAAGCACAAATATTTGCTGGGATTGAGAGCAGCTTTGGGGAGGAAGACTTGGGGTTGTTGGTAGAGAGAAGCTTAACATGAACTGGACACGTGTGAGACCAGCCCAGAAGGCCAACTGGATCCTGGGCTGGATCACAAGAAGTATCACCAGGACGTCCTTGACTGGAAGGTCAAGGGATTCTCTTCCTCTGCTCTGCCTTTTTGAGACCCCACCTGGACCACTACATCCAGTTCTGGAGTCTCCAGTACAAGAAGGATATGGAGCTGTTGGAGCAAATCCAGACGAGGCCACAGGCATGATCAGAGGACTGGGGCATCTCTGCTATGAAGACAGACTGAGGGAATTGGGGCTGTGGTTTAACCCCAGCTGGCAATAAGCTCAGGCTGTTCAGCCCAGAGAAGGCTTTGAGGGAGACCTTATGGCAGCAACCTATCAGTACCTGGAAGGGGCTACAGGAAAGCTGGAGAGGTACTGTAGTGATAGGACAAGGGGGATGGTTTCAAGCTAAAACAGGACAGATTTATATTAGATTATAGGAAGAAATTCCTCGTCGTGAGGGTGCTGAGGCACTGGGACAGATTGCCCGTGGAGGTTGTGGATGGCTCCTGCCTGGAACCAGTCAAGTCCAGGTTGGATGGGGCTCTGGGCAACCTGGTCTAGTGGGAGGTGTCTCTGCCTATGGCAAGAATGTTGGAACTAGATGATCTTCAAGGTCTCTTCCTGAGCATGATGTCATACAGGCTGGAATATCTCTTTGGTTACTTGGGGTCAGCTGCCCCAGCTGTGTCCCTTCCCATCATGTGCACCCCAGCCTACGCACTGGTGGGGTGGTGTGAGGAGCAGAGAAGCTTTTGATTCTATGTAAGCCTTGCTCAGCAGTAATGAAATCATTTCTGTGTTATCAGCTCTGTTTGCAGCACAAATCCACAGTCCACAGCCAGCTGCTATGAAGAAAACTAACCTCTACTCCAGTCAAAAAGAAACTAGCAGAGTCTGTAAGCTGTGTAGGTGTTAAAATCAGAGAGATCTAGATGGTGCATTAAGTCAGTAAAGCTGTATTAAAAATTTTGCTCACTTTATTATATTTTCTTAAATAGTTGTAGACCTAAGGTTCTTCAAATGAAATATAACCATCTTCAGGATCCCTGTCTCAACTTGGTTTTCAAATTAGTTTGTCTTTTGGTTATTAAAAAGAAAAGCATTCTTATACTTTCAGAGACTGAAAATATTACTGAACGTGTTTACAACTGTGTCATTCTCTCTCTCTTAGGATAGTGAATATTACAATTCTCTGAGATGGATACTTGAAAATGATCCAACAGAACTGGATCTCAGATTTATAGTTGATGAAGAACTTTTTGGTCAGGTTAGTATGTTAATGTAAATAAGATGTGGAACAGTTGATGTGTGAAGTAGATTGTTTTCATCTGTATGGTGTCTGTGTAACTAACGTGGTCTGTAATAAACTGGAAATTATGTATTTGTGTGCTGAGGTTCTAGCAGTATAAATCTTGATGTAACAGATGTGGATATAGATCTGCTTCACTAGGACTATTGCTGAAATGGTTCTGTGGTCTTCCTTGAGATTTGGAGAACAGGCTGCATCACTGAATATGCATCTTCTGAAGCCCACATTACTGACCACTTGTGTGAAAACTTAGGTCATCTGTTGTAGCAGGTCAGAAAAAAAGTGAAGGGTGCCTCATCGTCGTTTGACTTCCCTGAATAACAACTTTTTTAAAGCTGTCAGCCTAAGTCTGCTTGTGGAACTGGTTCTGTTTCTTATGGTTCACAAATTCTGCAGGCATTAAGCTAACTGCATTGCTTAATATTGACGTATGATTCTGTTACGTACCTTGCTTGAGGCCTGCTTTATGTGTTGCATTTAGACCCATCAACATGAACTGAAAGGTGGTGGATCAGAAATAATTGTCACCAACAAGAACAAGAGAGACTACATTCAGTAAGTAGAGGCCGCTGTGTGTGCTGTTTCTCACCAGACTGCCCCTCCAGTAGCTGGGGCTGTGTGTTAGTTGTGTTAAAAACAAGGATGTTGTTGCTTTGTGCATGAATTGATTTTGTTTTGAATGCTTTTGTTTGTTTTACAGTCTGGTAATTCAGTGGAGGTTTGTGAGCAGAGTGCAGAAACAAATGGCAGCCTTCAAAGAGGTACCACTAATTATAAAATACGTCCTCCTAAGAAGTTGTTGCATCTAGTCGTAAGAGAGGCTGTTTTGGACATTCTGCAGACCCATCGATAACGTTGTTACAGGTGTCATAAGGCAGGGACGCTGTCTGTACTGTCAGCTTTTAATTATTTCAGACTCTCAGTATCACTTTACTGAAGTGCTTAATTCACTGTTGAAAAATGTGCTTATTTCTCACTCCTGGCTGACAGCTTTAGATTCAGTGCAAACTATTTAATGGGCTCTGCAGAAATGAAAATTAAACAAATTAATAGAATGAAATTCAATCAGTTGGTTTGTCCTTATAAAAGATATTACACAGACAACATCCACCATTCTGTGCTGCACGATAAGAATGTGAGAAGTCAGAACTAAAAGTACTGTAACCAAACTGGAGACTGCTGGTGGCCAAACACCTCTCTTTGATGTATTGCTTTGGCTCTGTAACATTCTCAGTGAACAAAAATGCTTAAATAACGTTGACTTCTAAAGTAACGCTGATGCTTTAAAGCCTACCTTAATCTTTTTAGGGCTTTTTTGAACTCATACCCCAGGATCTGATTAAAATTTTTGATGAAAATGAGCTAGAGGTAAGTATATCCTGGAAAATCGAGCAAATAGTGTTGAAACATAGTGTTACTGACTCAAGCTTTGGTGCTTTTTCCTGGTTGTTTGGTTTGTTTTTTTGTAGCTGTTGATGTGTGGATTAGGAGATGTGGATGTGGCCGATTGGAAACTGCATACGAAGTACAAAAATGGCTACAGCGTAAACCATCAAGTCATACAGTGGTTTTGGAAGGTATCATCAAGTTCTGTTTTTTCTAAATATTTCTTTTTTACTTATCTGCATTTCAGCTACAGTAGTTTATTGTGTGACTCGTAGGTAGATGGTCAAATTTATCAACTCACCATTAAAACTCCTAAGGAAGGAGGTAAATAAAACGAAGGTGAGGTGTGTGGCAAGAATGTAAATACACGACTGATACTTGCCTTTTTCTAAACACCTGTGTCTGACTGGGGTTACAAATACTTCTGTGCAGGGTTTTCGGGTGTAATTGCACTGAAGAGGTGGTAAACGCTGCAGTTTAATGAATTGTAGGAATTTGGCTGCTAGTTCACCTCGGGAATCGTCCAAGGCAGTAGGGCTCGAATCCTCAGGGGGAGTGTTTTAGCAGCCAGCTAAGCGGGTCACAGAACTCTTGTTACAGTGCCATTGGAAAAACCGTTGGCTTCCCAGCTTTGAGTAGTAGACAGAGACTTGGTGTCACTAAAGCAAATGCATCTGTGTAAAATACAATGGTTTAGAGTTTCTCTGTTGTGTAAATCTGCTTGAAAACTTAATGTAAAGATAAATATTTAATTGTAAACGTTGTCATTTGTAGGCTGTCTTGATGATGGACTCTGAAAAGAGAATCAGATTACTTCAGTTCGTTACTGGCACATCGCGGGTACCAATGAATGGGTTTGCTGAGCTGTACGGTGAGTACTTGTGATTGTAGTCACCACTACATAGCAGAACCGGTGCTCGTGTTGCAGTGCCTTTGACTTCTGTATCTAGTGGAGTGCCCCAGGGATCGGTGCTGGGACCGGTCCTGTTCAATCTATTCATTGATGACTTGGATGAGGGATTGGCATGCACTGTCAGCAAGTTTGCTGATGACACAAAGCTGGGTGGTGTCGCCGACACCCCAGCAGACTGTGCTGCCATTCAGCGAGATCTGGACAGGCTGGAGAGCTGGGCTGAGAAAAATCTAATGAGGTATAACGAGTAAGTGCAGAGTCTTACATCTGGGCAAGAACAACCCTAGGTACCAGTATAAGCTGGGGACTGACCAGTTGGAGTGTAGTGTAGGGGAAAGGAACTTGGGGGTCCTGGTGGACAGCAGGATGACTATGAGCCAGCAATGTGCTCTTGTGGCCAAGAGGGCCAACAGCATCCTGGGGTGGATTAGAAGAGGGGTGGTTAGCAGATCAAGAGAGGTTCTTCTCCCCCTCTACTCTGCCCTGGTGAGACCACACCTGGAGTATTGTGTCCAGTTCTGGGCTCCTCAGTTCAAGAGGGATGTGGAGCTGCTGGAGGGAGTCCAGTGCAGGGCAACAAAGATGATAAAGGAGGTGAAGCACCTCCCTTAAGAGGAGAGGCTGAGGGAGCTGGGTCTCTTGAGCTTGGAGAAGAGGAGACTGAGGGGTGACCTCATTCATGTCTACAAATATTTGAGGGGTGGGTGTCAGGAGGATGGCACTGGGCTGTTCTCGGTGTCATGTAGTGATAGGACAAGGGGCAATGGTTGTAAGCTGGAACATGGGAGGTTCCACATCAACCTGAGAAGGAACTTCTTCACGGTGAGAGTGACGGAGCACTGGAACAGGCTGCCCAGGGAGGTTGTGGAGTCTCCCTCACTGGAGATGTTCAAGACCCGACTGGATGTGTTCCTGTGTGACTTGGTTTAGGTGATCCTGCTGTTGCAGGTGGATTGGACTAGATGATCTTCCGAGGTCCCTTCCAATCTGTAGTGATTCTATGATTCATATGCTGGCGCTTCAGTTGTCTGGCTCTGGTTTTAAATGAGTGTGTCATGGTAGGAAGAGGAAGGAAAGTTAGAGAAGAGTCACTTAAATTGCACATTTCCTGTGTTCTGTAAATACTTTCTGGAATGGTTTTTGGGAGTTAGAAAACACAGATGATTTCTAAGAAAGAGCTGCAAAAAAAACCCATCTCTGGTTAACAACATGTGCTTGAGCTTGAAGAAAATTATCAGTTACCTAATATCTGATTACAAAGACACACTGTCATCAGCAGTTCACTTCAGATTCTCCTAAGTTCACCAGCTGCTTTTATCTGCTCGCGGGTGTGTTGTAGATACAATTGTTTGCAAGGATCTACTCTTATGGGAACTACTGACGTTACAAGGGTAAATGTAATGCTTGAAGTAGTGAACCTGTAGTGCAGAGAACAAACCATGCAGGTAACAACTGGGAGCAGGCTTCAATACCAAAGCCAGAAAATCCGGTGTAGAAAGACCACAGCCCAGTGGCTAGGGCAGCCCACTAAGGATGGGGGTGTTTTGCTTATGGAAAGTGTGTTTTCTGCTGCCGTCAGCTGTTGTGCTTTCTGCTACACTATAAGGCTGAAAATGCTTGTTGAGGTCCTGTGCAAATGACTGAGTAGCCTTCTTGCTATGTTTGAATACATTTTCCTCTCTCTGTAACCCAGACAATCTGTTTGTAAAGCAATAGACCTTTGAATGAAAACCAGGCTCCATGTGTCCCTGTTCTTGTTGTAAACACTTGGTGTTTTTTTCTATTACATCAGTGAATGAGTAGCGAGTTCTGGTGAGAAGGACAGTGCCCTCACCGTGTATCTGCTTGAACTGTGTGTCTGCTGAACCTCAGTACTACTGTAGTGCCTCCAGATTTTAATTGTTTATCTAAAAACACTACCAGAGATAGAACTGAGAAATGATACAAGGAAAGAAAGGGTAGAAGCTCTCGATCCCCTTCCGCTCAGGAGTTTTTCTATGCTTAGTCAATCTTTCTGACCAAGTCCCAGTTTCTGTAGTACTGCTGATCTGTAGTAGTACTGCTGATCTGTAGTAGTACTGCTGATCTGTAGTAGTACTGAAGTGTTGGAACAAGCTGTCCAGGTAGGGGGTGGGGTTGTCATCCCTGGAAATGTACAAAACACAAGTAGATGTGGCATTAGGGAACATGGTTTAGTGGGCAGGGTGGGCTCAGGCTGACACTTGGACTTGATGATCTTGCAGGTCTCTTCCAACCTTAATGATTCTTTCACTCATGAATAAAAAAACCAGTTGGTACTTGTCTTGCACAGTGCTTTGTTTCATTATCTTAGAGTTGTTTCTGCTTTACTGTGGCCAGCATGCCATCCTCACTAAACCCCAGTAATGTGGGAAAATGAGGAAAGCCTGAGGGAGCTGGGTCTCTTTAGCTTGGAAAAAAGGAGACTGAGGGGTGACCTCATTCATATTTATGAATATGGAAAGGGCGGGGGTCAGGAGGATGGAGCCAGGCTCTTCTCATTGTCATCTAATGATAGGAGAAGGGACAGGGGGTCTAAGTTGGAACAGAGGAGGTTCCATATGAATGTGAGATGGAACTTCTTCATGGTGAGGGTGACAGAGCACTGGAAGGGGCTGCTCAGGGAGGTTGTGGAGTCTCCTCCTCTGGAGACATTTAAAACCTGCCTGGACGTGTTCCTGTGTGACTTGATCTAGGTGATCCTGCTCTGGCAGGGGGATTGGACTAGCTGATCTTCTGAGGTCCCTTCCAATCCCTAATGTTCTGTGATTCTGTAATAGTCTCAATCATATTTCCAGTATCTGCTTGTATTGGGTGGGGTTCCCTGCCCCATATCTCTGTCTGCAGCCCTGTGGCTGGCTTTCTGATGGGAGTGTGGCCCAGAGGACATTTCTGCTCAGAATGGAGTGCCTGGTGTCCAGCAGCAAATCCCAGATTGTGAACTGGGACACCGAACAGACAGGGCTTTCTCCTGTTTCTTGTCTTCCCCTCACCCTGCTTTGCCAGCCTGTAGTGAAGTAGTTGGATAGCCAAAATGCAGGCTCACTCTTACCTAGCTCTGAAAAAGGAGCTTTATGTCCTTGTCGTGTTATAAGGTGCACTGTCAGTCATAGAGCTGCTTCTCTACTTCATCTGTGCTCCAGGCATCATTACTAGTTACCCTTCCTGACCAGCCTTTCTGCACTGGAGAAACATGTAACTCAAAGAAGAACATAGGAGGAGGTGAAGTCTCCTCACGACACTTACGTATCTATCTCACTGATGGTGTTTTAGGATGAAGTTCTCAGTGCTTGTTCTCATCTCTCTAGTTCGCTCCCCAGACTTGTTTGAAGTGTAGTTTCTGGCCAATGGCTGGTATTTCCTACTTTTTTCTGTGTGCTAGTAGGTGTGGAAGGGCTTTCTCCTTGTCTTGTTTCGTTTTCATGATTGGTGTGAATAGCTTTGGGTGTTTTCTTGTCTCTTTTCTTGTCTCGAAGTTGGCTAAATACCTTCCAAACCCACTTCTACACTGTGCATTATTACAGGCATCCCAGCTATTTCACTTCTTGAATATGTGTACGTGTCTTCTTTTCACATCTCCATAAAAACACAACTGAAATAGCTTGGAAATGACAATTATAAATTGTGTAGTCAGAAAAGGCCCCCAGAAGAAAATCTGAGCAAACAAATATTTTAGAGGAGTCCTGAGAAAAAGGTCAAGTGTCTGCATTATAAAACCAAATTAATCTCGTACGTCTAAATGTACTTTATGCAGCCCTTAAGTGCCACCTGTATCGCTGCATGAACCCATTCTTGTTAGTGCTGCTCATCTTCAGCTTGAAACGTGTTTCACATCTTCCATTTCAGAAGCAGAAAGCCACTCATACTTGAGTAACCACCTGCCTTGGGATGCAATTCTCTAGCTGTACCGATGGCTGCCTTGTAGAACAGTCAGAGGTGGCCTACCTTCGGAGAGCACTTCCTGCTCTCTGACAAGATATGATTTGTTTTAAACTAGACAATGTTCTGCAGACATACAGAAATGCTTTCAACAGCTCATGAAAGTATTTACAAGAGGCCCTTTGCATCCGCTTGGCAAGATCTGAAAGGTCCAGGAAACTTCCAGATACGCTGCACCGTAAGAGAATTGATGAAAACACAACTCTTAGACTTCTGAGTCTAAGGTGTAAACGTCTTTAAATTACTGAGTACAGAATGTATTTGATTCACGTGAAGTTCCTACTAACTTCAGAACTGGGTTACAAACACCCAAACTACTTCATAATGTGAATGTCCAGTCATAAAATAATCTTGTAATAGAGTAAACACTGGTGTGATCTTTTCTGCAGGTTCAAATGGGCCGCAGTTGTTTACAGTTGAACAGTGGGGTACCCCTGAAAAACTGCCGAGAGCTCACACTTGGTGAGTATTTGATTTTGATGAATTAGAACCTCTAGTGGAAGTGGTAAAACACTGAAGACTTTTCATCTGTTTTTCAGCTTTAATCGCTTGGATCTGCCTCCGTATGACTCGTTCGAAGATTTATGGGATAAACTACTTCTGGCGATTGAAAATACTCAGGGTTTTGATGGGGTTGATTGAGACGCAGACGTAAATTTTATTGGTCCAGCATTGCAATTTCAGTTTAAAGGTTTACGAGCAAATATGAATTTTTCCAAGGACTCCCGTTGCATTTAGTCACGTGGCTATTGAGTCTTCGTAATATCACTTGTAAAATAAGTATTGAAAACTCGTTAACTTTTGCAAATGTGTTTTGCCATCTCCACAGTTTTTCATCTACTTTGCTAGTAACTACAGTATTCACATTGGATGGGCTGGTGCCAAATAAGTAACAAAACTTCCCACGTTTGGAAGCAGTTGCCTATTCTCTATCATTTGGCAGGCTGTCCTGCAGTAAACTACTGAAGTAAAGCTGTGAAGAAATCTTCGCAGAGTGTGTAAATTTGAGTGGTTGCTTTAAGAGGAATAACTGGAGTTGTTAAACTCTTTAAAAAAAAAAATACAAGACATTGAAAAAAAAAGTCCCCAAACCAAACAAACTTGATGGAGCTCAGTGGCATAATCTGTGCTGCTTCGGGCTGTTTGCTTCAGGTCTGCCCAAAGCACCTTATGATTCTGCAGATGAGGTGAAGCATTGGGAACTGTTTGTTTGCCTTGTCAGCATCAGTTTGCAGAACACTGAAGCTGTATGTGTTAGATTTCTGTTTCTGACCTGCTTTTGTTCAAACAGTGTCACAAAGCCAGGGTTTTTACAGAAACCAGACAGACAGTGTCATTGTGACTTCGAATGAGAAACTCTCCATTTCTTGTCAGAGCTTGTGTCCTGCTGTTGGTTTATTGAGTGTTCATCACCTTTTTGGATCAATTGATAGTTCACTGATGGATACTATCTTCAGTTCAGCCTTTTGCAAAACATGAATCCTAAAACAATTTGTGTGGATATCATGGAGTGTTAGTTACCGGCAGTTAGAGGCCTTTATTATCCATTCTTGCAGAATTGCACTACGTACCTACAAAGAACATGTTTACAGGGTTTTCTGGGTCAAATTCAGCAGTTAGTCGTGTGCAGACTCCCCTGAACCACGTGGAGGTTATGCACATCTCACCTGGTGCAGAATTTGGTTCTGTAATATGTTTACAGGTCATACTCTTTCTACGGCGGTGTTTTTGTATTATTTTTTCTCCACTCTTAGTCTAGAACCCAAATTTGTTACTACAGTATAACCAAAGTCATAACCAAAAACGTGCAATTTCTTGTAGATCAACTGGTCATATAAATATTAGTTTGATTTCTTTTATAAATGTGGGTGTTTTTTGTATTAATGTCAACCCTGCTTTTGAGCAAGTGTGAGCTAAACAAGTTGAGCAGAGTTGGTTCTAAACAAATTATTTCTATACCCAGCTTGCTCCAATTTTAACATTTTTATCACCAGTGTTATCAGAGGACGTGAGAGTCTCTAGCTCTGGCCAGCAAACTTCTGTTTATTGTGTCTTTATAAATATGCAAGGAGTAAGTGTAGCACATCTCTCTAGAAAGGTATGTAAATTGCATAACAAATGTAATTAATGGGTCTGAAGGGATGCTTAAAGCCCCACTTCTGTTTTATTCTTTGACTAAGTTGTTAGGACTGAGAATATGACGTGTAAATAAAAGTAACTTATACAGATTTCCCAAATCTATATGCAGTTTTGTAAAATATGAATGACGTATCGGCAAATCTGTATAGATTTGAATACAGCAGGTTTTGTTGCATACTTTAAGATATAAAATAAGGAAACTGAAAGCAGTAAATAAAAGTTTATTCTAGTAAGTTGTGACTCTGGTCTTTGAATTCGTAGTCTTGGAAGGCAGCAGGAATTCAGTGATTTCAGTCCTCCGGGGTGGACTGGGGCCAAGGTTCCACTGCCATGCACTGCTGCTTTTGTGTTGGTGTCAGTGTGCAGTAGTGCTGTTTCCTAGTGCTCTGCTCCCAACAGCTAGCCTCTGAGAAATTGATTCCATTTTTTATCAAAGCTCTAGGTTGCCATGACCCTTCATTGTATGGCTGGACAGGCAAAGTGGAGGCCCTACAGAAGTGCCCAGCTGACTGCTGCTGAGGGAACATCCTTCTCAGCTGATACGCAGGCATGCAGCCAGCAAACTTCAATGGTGAGTGAGTGAGTGTGGCAGAGGGGAAGAAGGCACCTAAAGCACTGCTCCAGGCAGCATGGACTTGCCCAGCACTGGTGGGGATGCACTTTGGGGCTTGATCCGTGGTGGCAGCTGGGGCAGCAGCCCTGGTGCATGGGTGGAAACTCCTGGAGAAGAATGCTGCTGACAAGTCTCAGGCGACAGGGAGTACCTGGTGCTTCTCCCCAGAGCCAGAGCAGTCTGCTGTTGTCTGCAGGAGCTCTGCTGTGGGCAAGGCACTGAGTTGTCCTATGAAAGAGCCACAGGAGACACGAGGGGGACTCCTAGAATCGGGGAGGATGAACACCAAGTGGTCCTAAGGGTTTTCACAGAGACTTTGTAGTGGCAAAAGACCAAACCATGCAATGGGAGTAAGAAGGGACAGCTGGAGGCTCTGTGTGGGCAGTGTGTGCGTGGATTTTCTGAAGTGGTGAAGCTGTAACCTTGTGACTTCTGGCATCAGAGGAAAGACTGCTTCCCCACCCCTGGGGCTGAATTTACAGAGTCGCGGTGGTGCTGCAATACACAGAGAAAGAATCAGACAGCACTAACGGAAGGGTTCAGTGTGGGGGATGGAGTGCAAAGTCCTTTTTGTAGGCTTTAAGTTAGGGAATGGTGATAACAGCACTTGGCTCAGTAAGAGAAGAGACGTCAGTACTGCTAAGTCCAGGCGCAGGGTGATGGAAGCGAGATGGAAGCCTTTGCAGAGGATGCATCAGGAGGTTGGAGCCGCTTGGATGTGAAGGAGATCTGCTGGTACAGAGCTTCGTGCCTCTGGGTTGCAGAAGACACCAGTACAGGAAACATCTTGGTGAGGACTCATCCTAGGCCACCTGTTTGTCCTAAGGAAGTCTCAAGGAATTCCAAAATTAGAAACCCTGGGTCATAGTGGAGACTAAACTCCCTGACATCTGCAGGAAGGGCCAAGTCATGGGAAGGCAGTCTGAGAGGCTCCTGGAGGGAGTGGATCACAAAAAGCTTCATGAGAGTGCTGGCTTGGCCAACAGGGAGATGCTTTCCTGTATCTGCTGTGTCCCTTTGTACCTGTATTTCCTACACATCACACCTCTGTATTCTGCAAACATGCACTTAGATTTGGGCACAGCAGTTCTGAAGATGCTGCTCTGAACACTGACCTGTTCTTCACCAGAACTACCGTTTCTGTTACAGCTCAGTGGCATCTGCAGAGCCTTACCAGTGGGAGTTTAACTGCCACTTCCTCGTGTGTCAGTGGCCATCTCTGTTACTCTGTCATGCTACTCAACATCCAGTAGTGGCAAAGGAGGAGTAAGGCAGAAACAAAAACAGTCAGAGGGCTGGAGCCACCTCCCTTCCCAGGACAGGCTAAGAGAGTTGGGGTTGTTCGGCCTGAAGAGGAGAAGGCTCATGAGAGACCTTACAGCAAACCTTCAGTACCTGAAAGGGGTCTGTCAGAAGGCTGGGGAAGACTGTTCACAAGAGCAGGGAACAATAAGACAAGGGGTCATGTCATGGTTTGGAGCTGGAAAAGGGTTGATTTAGGCTGAGCATCAGGAAAAAGCTCTTCAATGTGAGGGTGGTGCGTCCCTGGAACAGGCTGCCTAAAGACAAGGTGGGGCTCTGGGCAATCCGGTCTAGTTAGAGATGTCACTGCTTTTTTGGGGGGAGATTGGACTAGATAACCCTTGGAGGTCGGTTCCAACCCTATCATTCTGGAACAAGATACTAATTCCAGAGCAGGGACTGACCCATCATGCATGAGAGAGGAGATGGCTGCAGCAGGAATCGTTTAGCAGCTCTCAGCTTAAAACACGCTGCACTGAGAAGTCATTTGTGGGTTAGGCGCCGTTTTCTGGGCTGATTTCAGAACCGCCGGGCCGTTCACGTTCGTTTCCTGCCGCCTGAGCCCGCGGCTGCTCCTCGCAGTGTCCCGGGTCGCTGCCGAGGGCCGCTGCTGGGCCACTGCGCGGAGCGGCCGCCAGGTGGCGCCGTCGCGGGTTGAGGAGGGTTGGCCCGAGGTGATCCCCGAGCCTGCGCCGGGACTGACGGGGGGGACGAGACACTGGGGGTGACAGCAGCGTCCGACAGGACGGGCTTAGCTCGGTCAAGGGTGGTGTGAAAACGCTTGGAAGTCCTTCAGGAGCCTAACTTTTCCAGCAGGGTCCAACCCTGCTTGGCCAGTGCTGACGAAGCGCAGGGGTTTATTTGTGGGTTATCACTCCCTCCTTTATCTGTTACCAACCGCTGCAGCCACCAGCGCTTCTGTGCCCGAGCAACTGCACACGAGCCTTCCAAGGAGTTTTCTCTTGCCTAAAATGTACCTTTTGTCTGAAAAAGATGAAAGATACAGCCTAATCTCATCAAAGGTTTGCAGGATAAGGCACTGTGATGCAAAGGGCTGCCTGGGCTGGGACTGAGGTCTTATTAGATATCCAATCGATATCAATAATTTTGTTTGTATTGGCCTGAAATTGCTTTTCTCTATCATCTCATATTTACCCCAAAGGATATTGTTATATGTGGAAAGCCTTTCCTTCAAAATGAATTTCCCTTCAAAATTGATTTCTCTTAACCGACAGGTTTTGAGGCTGGGTGTTGTTTGTATCAAACCAAACGTCTCTCATGGTGGTGGTGCAGGTGATTCCTCAGCATCCCGATCGCACTGGGAGCCAGAGCCCTGGGTCTGCAGGAAGCTAAACCAATCCCTTCTGTCAAATGCCCCTTGTGCAGTTCAAAGGAATTAAAAGGATTTAAATTATTTTTAATTGCCCTTAATAAATCACTCCTGTAGTACGTTAATTAATTTTTGCTAGAGACAGGGTTGAGTACTCGTGTGTCAAACCTAGGCAAAATATGAGAGTAAGCTACTCGTTTTCTTTCTCGGTCCTATTTTGAACTCTGTAACCTCATTGTTTCATGTGTAAACTTACTTCACAAGCTTCGCTAGTGCCTTGGCATCTGTTTCACTCCGTAAATCCACAGCACAGTTTGCTCCTGCCTCACTAAGTGCTGGTGACCCACTGAGATCCACGGATACCTCTGGTATACATCAGTGTGAAATGTGTTCTGGATCAGCACACATTTCCTTTTTTCTTTCTGATTTTTACTGTTTCCAGTGCAACTGCACCGTCATTTAGCAAATGCTCTTCATCACTTCCCTGGGGTGGGAATTTTCATCACTGCCATGATCACATACTAAAAAGTACTGGAACCTGAATACAGGTAGCTTTAAATGCTGTTTTTGTTTGACTCATGTCTTGTGTGGTCACAAAGAATGTTGATTGTTAGGAGACCAGACTCTTCTATCTGTCCCTCTTCATGCTGTCAGGTTATTTGTGTTTTCCTTTCTGTTTCGCATGAATTAATTTGTCATGGTGCTTGGGTTCTTCACACAGAGCCTTGCCAAATGAGTTTCTTTGCAGGAGATTTTGCCTTTTTTAGGGCAGTTTGTTTGTTTTATTATTTGCCTTTTTTAAGGAGTGATCTTTTTAAAGGAATGAAGGTGCAGTTCTTACGATGCAAAGTAAGAGTTGCTCAGCACCACCTCCTGGTATGCACCTCGCTGAAACATCTACGCGTTTAACCGG
This sequence comes from Rhinopomastus cyanomelas, assembly GCA_013400115.1. Lineage (NCBI taxonomy): Eukaryota > Metazoa > Chordata > Aves > Bucerotiformes > Rhinopomastidae > Rhinopomastus > Rhinopomastus cyanomelas. The sequence goes on from VXBP01008584.1 coordinate 637,188, forward strand.
CAGCCAACACCTTCCATCTCCCACTGTTAGAAGTGAAGCAGTTAGCAGCTGCCATATTGCTCTGCAGTGCTGCAAAATCAAGGCACAAGCACAGGCTTTGGTACCCTTTGAAGTGGAGGCTTAATGGCTTTTTGTGTGTGGAACATGTATTACTAGCACCCTGATCAGAACCCAGACAGCTCACAAAGCGGGTACTGAGGAGCAACTTCCACCTAATGTTTGGTTTACGTCCACGTGACGGTAGGAAACTGCTTTCTTTTGCTGAGCTGTCCTTAATTTGAGGTTTCTTGCTTAATGAGACTTGAAACAAATTCTGCATTGTAGGTTTCAGGTTTTCATTCCATTGAGAGGCTTGGGATTTCTGGGAGGCAGGAAGCAAAGAGGCTTGGAAATCCTGAGCTAGATGTTAAGTGAGTGAGCATGCCCCTTGAGGAAAGACAGATAAGGCTGTGGCAGAACATAAAACTTGCTGTGGTGTGGTTTTAGACTGCAGAGTGCTTCATCACAATTTGTTTTTCACAAGTCCTTTTGAGTTTAATTGAATGGAAAACGTTTTCGTAGTTGTCCGAAAGCTTTTCTAATATCTCCTATGAGCTGAAATATTTCTGACGAAGGTTTTGTTTTGCAAGCTGAGAAGCGTAACCTTTGAGAGACTGGCAAACACATACATCCTACTATGCACTGGGAGCGTACAAAACGCTGAAGGTTTAACCTGAGGACTGCTTGCTGACCTTTGGCGTGCAAATCTGTCAAAACCTTCAACTGGACATCAGCTAGAGAAGAAACCTTAAGGCTGATTAATGCAAATAGAAAACCATGTGGCTCTGACTTGTAGTAATTCCTGCTGGATGGGAAACTTGCTGTGCTGCTAGAGCTGCCAGAAACAAACTCCTACTGCCCAGGAGAGGCTCTAACATGTAATAAAGGGTTTTCCCTGACAAAATAACTATAATCTACATAAGAAAAGTTTGCGTTAATTGCCAAGGCCTGATAGAGTTATCTGAGCAGGATGCTTCATCGACTTCAAAGGGATTTTTGTCTACTTAAGGAATGCAGGGTCAGGCCCTTAACTAGTGATAACTTTCTTCAGTGGGTTGTCAGATATGACAAACTGTGCCACTTCAGCAGAGGTTACCCTGGCCCGGCTGTGCCATCCCTTCCTCCTGAAAAGCTGGCTAATACAGTTTCTGGCTGCTTGCTGTGTAGAAGAGCTTAGGAATCCCTCTAGCTGAAGCTTTGAATTCTGTGAATATGTATTTTCTTTGCTTTGGATACCTGTAACAGTATTTTCTAATTAGATTGCAATACATAACAAATTCAGTTACTGAAAGCATTCAGTGGAGTTTGAGTTGCCCCAATTCCATGAACTGCAACCCAGCAATTAATTTTCTATCCTGAATAGTTTTATTGCTAATTAGTTGTTCATTCACTGTTTTAAATAAATACATTCCTCTCTGTGTAGGTTTGCAGGATTGAATCAACACCCAGGAGACTGAGAAGCTGCTTACCCATACCCTGGGTCTGAGTCCAATAATTAAAGGCACCCTTTGCCTATTAGTACTAAGCAATCATAAATATCCTGCACTGAAGAGTCACAGAATATTTACTTCACAGATTAGTAAGGAAGACTTCTTCGTAATTTATCAGAAGACTGGAACTGTTCTTTCCTTAGGAATTTAATTCTTCAAGTAAATAGCTATTTAATTGTTCAAATAAAATTGTAGCTGTCGGGGCCTGTTAGAGGTGCTGCTTCATCCAAGGCAAAAATAATACCAGCAGCTGAGCTGTGTTAACAGGCAGGTGAAAATTCTGTCTTTTTTCCAAAGTGATTCATCTTCACTCTTCCTTACATGCAGAGCTCAAAGTCTGACTGTAAACCGTTCAAAGATCAAGTTTTCACTTACACAGAAGCCTACAAGTTTTTAAAGACAAAGAGCTGGAGTTGCAATCTTTTCCACACTTACTTCCTGCATTGGAAAAGTCATGTTGTGGTCTTATCAATTTGTACTGGAAATGGTCCAGCTGCTTAACTGAATCTTAAGGTCCAAACCAGCTGGATCAGTTGATTTATCCTACTGTAGAAAGGAGTTAATCCTCATCTAACTTGAAGACCAAACAGCAGCAGGGATGAGGTGGGGCTGCAGCTTGTTCAGGACCCTTTGGAAGGGTCATTTTTCCATCTCTGCACCTCCTGAAACCAGAAAGAGTTTAATGTTCAAGGGGAGGATTTGGACTGCTTTCTGCATGCTGACGAAGCCTTGTTCGTCAGGCAAAGCTGCTCCAGATGGGATTTCTACTTGGGGACTGCTCTGGTCCTCAGCTGAGCACATTAGGCCAATTCAACTCCCTGTTCTCTCAGTGGCAGAAAAGTTCCCTGCTGCCACACACAATTTTTTTCTTAGTATGTGCTGTAGAGTTATTTTTAATCCAGAGAATCTAATCAGCACAAAGTAATCTAAACCAGGGCAGTATGAACCTTTTGTCAGGCCCATGGTTTGTGCTCCCTGTGGATATTGACTTCCCAGACAAGCTCTGACGTGCTCCAGCATTTGGCCACTGTGACCTCCTAAAGGTGCCCCAACATAAATGACAGTAGAAGGTTAGATATCATTTAGCAAACATAATCCTGGGGTGAGGATGAGATACCAGATAGCAGCAGAGCTGAAACCAAGTTACCCTGCCAGCAGCTGTAACTGTGGGGCGCTCTCCTGCTGTGCTCTGCGGGCACATCTGTGTATCTGCATACTGCACTGAACCAGGAACTTGATTCTAGCAGAATAAATTGTATTTCTCCCCTCGTGTTCTTGCTGTCAGGATGGGGTCTCTGATGTGATTCCTCACTCAGCCACACAAGCTGCTACACCAGCCCAGTGCAGGCCCTGCAAGCTGTGGAGTGCTGAATTGCATCAGACAAACGGGGGGTGCTTGTGGAAGAAGCCCTCATCTCCTCCTCTTCCTCTGCTGTGCCTGGGCAGGGTACAGACAGACACCTCAACACTGCAGGGGAAAGAGGAGCTACACCAGCTCCCCTCAGCCCTAGGGGCTGTGCAGGGCACCTCGATGCAGCCCCATGGGCTCCCACATGGTTCCTACAGTCCAGCTGAGATGAAATCCCAAGGACTACAGCTGACAGAGGCAGTATAATTTTAGCATCAAAAGAAAATCCCCCCCTGTGCTGCCCAGCTTTTGGCTCCCTTCAGTTTGCACAACCCCATCGGCTCACTCCTTGCACCGGGGTGTTGCCTTTAGCAGTTCAGCCTGAATTCTTGGTAAAGCCATTCTGGTGTAAGTCACAGCTCTGCGTGGCCCTTCAAACATCTTGATGTCCATCCCCAGAGCTGTGGTGGGTGTGGGGGCAAAGCCTGTGTGCATGTGAAGGGGAGGAGGTGATGGGATCATGACTTGAAGTTTTCAAATCTGTTTATCTTCACACTCCTGAGAGGTCATCACTCTCCTGTGACAGGACAGTGCTCTGGAGGGAGCTGCACTGGCTGCAAGGAGATAAACCCATGGGAATGGGGCACCGGCTGGTTTGGCCAAGTGGCCTCTGCCTGACCAGCAGTTTCTTACGTCTCTGTGAGATGAAATGAGACAAAAACAGCAGGAGGCCCCCTCCAGTCCTTCTTTTTAATAGTTCCTTGGGATAAATTGTAGATAAGATGAGAGTCTGCATTGTTAACAAGCTGAGAACACAAAGACAAAGGGCTGCAATAATTCATAGCAAAAATGAATTGGTATCTGTAGCACAGTCCATTCAGCAGTACATCCAGCTGAGAGTCAGCTTCTGACTTGCCTTGGTTTTAATTTATTTTATTTCCAGTAATTGTTTCCTGATTGCAAATGTATAGGGGAAAAGGGGCAGAAAGGATTTGCCTACTTCCTGTTGTAACAGCAGAATGGAGGTAGCTTACGCAGGGATGAAAGGGGGCCGTATTTCATGCCTGTTGCTGAACAAATAGCTGCAGAACAATGGGCTGTCACGATAAGCAAGAAAGATGCTAACAAAAAGCTGCCGGGTTCGAGAGATTCCTTTGTAGATTCAAACACAGAAAGCGGTAACCTAGGAGATATTTTCTTTGTGTTCGGTTATTCTTGGTTTAATACTTATTGTATTGACCCATATGTTAACACTTGGATTTCTGGAGGACAACATCAGAGTACAGTACGGCAGCTTTTCCAGGATGTGGGTTTGTTTTCTTGTCAGGGAACAGTTTGAGAGAGAGAACTGTTCTGAGACAAAAAAACCTAGAGATTGCAAACGCATTTTATTGGGTAGCACTTCTCCACCTGCTAGCTGTTCCTGCTCCTCAGTGCAATTTCCACTTCCACGTAAACCCTTAATGCAGTTAACCCGTGTGTGTGTGCGTAACCCAGCTCTGCCTGGCAGGCTGGTGTCACTCTGGTCCCAAGGCAGCCAAGTGCTGAGGACTAAGCATCCCCGAGTCAAAGAATCACAGAATGGTAGGGGTTGGAAGGGACCTCACCTAGTCCAATCCTTGTACCAGAGCCTACAGCAGATCACACAGGAACATGCCCAGGAGGGTTTTGGATGCCTCCACAGCCTCTCTCAAGAGCCTGTTGCAGTGCTGTCACCCTCACCATGAAAAACTTCTTCCTTATGTTTAAATTTAACCTCTTGTGTTCCAGTTTGTGCCAGTTATTCCTTGTTCTATTGCTGGCTGCTGCCAGAGGAGCCTGGTCGTCTCATTCTGCCCTGTAGATACGTATAAGCATTTACAGCATCTCTCCTCAGCCTTGTTCTCTCCAGGCTGAACAGCCCCAGCTCTTTCAGCCTCTCTTCATAAGGAAGATGCTCCAGCCTTCTGATCATCTCAGAGGCTCTATGCTGGACTCTCTCCAGTAGCAACCTGTTCCTCTTGAACTGGGGAGCCTGGAACTGGATGCAGTATTCCAGATGAGGCCTCACCAGGGCAGAGTGGAGGGTGAGAACAACCTTCCTTGACCTACTGGCCACGCTGCTTGTAATGCACCCCAGGAGCTCATTGGCCTTTACCACAAGGGCATATTGCTGGCTCATGGTGAGCCTGTGGTCCACTGCAAGTCCTCCTCCCCAGAGCTGCTCTCCAGCAGGTCAGTCCCCAAGCTGTGCTGATCCATGGGGCTGTTCTTCCCACTGATGCAGCATCGACATTTGTCCTTGTGGAACCTCATCAAATTTCTCTGCACTCATCTGTGGGAAGGCAGCACAGCCCTGCAGCATGGCAACCACTCCTCCCAACTTTTGGTCATCATCAGACTGGCTGAAGGTGTGTTCTGCTCCTTCCTCCAAGTCATTGCTGAACATATTGAATAGGACTGGACCCAGTACTGACCTCTGAAGAACCCAACTAGACACAGGCCTCCAACTTGACTTCACACCACTGACCTCAGCTTCCTGAGTTGTGCTCTCTAGGCAGTTCCCAGTCCATCGTGCTGTCCATCACCAGGCAGAGAAGGCCAGAAGAGAAAGCACAGTAAGAACTCATATGTGTATGGGGAAGACCACAGTTGGGATCAGGTTGTCCAGAGGTGTGTACTCTCCCTTGCTGTATCTGTGGTTTATTAGAGGTACCAGGATACGCAGAAGGGCGGTAACTAGGAAACAGCAGAGTGCCCTGGGTATTTCTCACACTTTCCACCAGTGGGGAACTGGCAGGGAGAGTGAGGAAATGCATTCTGCCAGACTCCTGTGATGTTCCTTCTCCAGACATCCTGCACGTACCTCCAGCAGCAGATGTTGGGATGTCCTCTTTCTCCTGATGGAATCTGTGGCAGGTCCATCTTCACTCTGTAGAGATGACCCTTCGGGGACGGGCATAAGCATTTGGAGGTTGCCCCTAGGACACTGGAAAACAGCCTTGCTGAGGTCTCCCCACCAGATTATCCCTGTGGAGCACTGTGGTGGAAGGCGTCTGGAAGAATAAAAGACATTAAAAAACCCCTCATAATTGGACTTGTTCCACTTTGGTGTCTTCTGGTTTACAACTGGAGGAGACCAGTGTTAAAAGCCCTGTTGAAGGAGGAGTGCTTTTGCCAGACACGGAGACTCCGCGCAGAAAAAACTGCATTTGGATCCCAAAGGCTCACCTCAAGGTGTGTTTGCCCACCTGCTTCTGGAAGGAGTTAATCTTCTTGATTTGGATGAGGGATTGGCATGCACTGACAGCAAGTTTGCTGATGGCACAAAGCTGGGAGGAGTGGCTGACACCCCAGCAGGCTGTGCTGCCATTCAGTGGGACATGGACAGGCTGGGGAGCTGGGAAGGAAGATATTTAATGAGGTATAACAAGGGCAAATGTAGAGTCTTGCATCTGGGCAAGAACAACCCCAGGTACCAGTATAGGTTGGGGACTGACCTGTTGGAGAGCAGTGTAGGAGAAAGGGACCTGGGGGTCCTGGTGGACAGCAGGAGGACCATGAGCCAGCAATGTGCTCTTGTGGCCAAGAGGGCCAATGGGATCCTGGGGTGGATCAGAAGTGGGGTGGTTAGCAGATCAAGAGAGGTTCTTCTCCCCCTCTACTCTGCCCTGGTGAAACCACATCTGGAGTATTGTGTCTACTTCTGGGCCCCTCAGCTCAAGAAGGACATGTTGCTGCTGGAGAGAGTACAGCGCAGAGCCACAAAGATGATGAAGGAAGTGGAGCACCTCCCTTAAGAGGAGAGGCTGAAGGAGCTGGGTCTCTTTAGCTTGGAGAAGAGGAGACTGAGGGGTGACCTCATTCATGTCTACAAATATGTGAAGGGTGGGTGTCAGGAGGATGGAGCCAGGTTCTTCTCAGTGTCATCTAGTGATAGGACGAGGGGCAATGGGTGTGAATTGGAACGTAGGAGTTTCCACATCAATATGAGAAGGTTCTTCTTCCCAGTGAGGGTGACAGAGCACTGGAACGGGCTGCCCAGGGTGGTTGTGGAGACTCCTTCACTGCAGACATTTAAAACCCGCCTGGATGTGTTCCTGTGTGACTTGGTGTAGGTGATCCTGCTCCAGCAGAGGGATTGGACTGGATGATCTTTCAAGGTTGCTTCCAATTCCTGATGTTCTGTGATTCTCAGAGAAGGCAACAGGTAACCAACCCTACACAGATTCCAAATGAATTTATAATCCACTAAGTGACTAAATGTGCTGAAAGTAAACATTTATGCTGTGGGTTCTGGTAGTTAGTGCATTATGATGTAACTGCATCAGAAGTTTGCTATGAGAAACAGCAGAGAGTCTAAGCATGCCCACTGGGACACTGGAGCAAGAACTCAGGGGCTTTCCTGAGCAGAAGGGTTAATGACTCCCTGCCAGGAGTGCAGCACTGCAGCAGCCCCTCAGCTGGATCCTGAGGTGTCTGCTGTCTGAAGGCAGAGTTAAGCTGATGCAAATTTCTGTGATTCCCCTGCAGTTAATAGGGCTCCTGCAATTGCCTCCCAGCCTGCCCTGAACAATGACCACAGCTTCAAGGCCACCCTAGGGACTGTACCCTCTCCTCTGCCCTGGGTGCCTGTAGCTACAGCTTTCCTCACACCAACAGTGCCACTGAGCAGCTTCTGCGGTGACCTGCTGGCAGAAGTGGAGGATCCCCAGTGGCAGTGTGCCCAGGTGGCCAAGAAAGCCAAAGGCATCCTGGCCTGCATCAGAAATAATGTGAGTGGAAGGACCAAGTTGGTGATCCTGCCCCTATACTTGGCCCTGATAAGACTGCCCCTGTGGGTACTGCAGAAGGACACTGAGGTGCTGGAGAGAGGGTAGCTGGGTTGATTAGGAGTCTGGAGAACATGTCTGATGAGGAGACGCTGAGGGAGCTGGAGCTGTTCACCCTTGAGAAGAGGAGGCTGAGAGGAGACCTCACTGCTCTCCACAACTACCTGTAGGGAGGTGGTAATGAGGTGGGTGTTGGCCTCTTCTTAGTGACTAGTGATAGGACAAGAGGAAATGGGGTCAAGTCGTGGGGAGGCCTCGAAACAAGCTGCCCAGGTAGTGGTGGAAGCACCGTTCCTGGAGGAGGTCAACATATGGGCAAACATGATCTCGACGGTCTTTTCTAACCTTGATGATTCTGTGAGCTGGAACCTGGCACTGACAGCAGGGAAGGGCTGAGCCTGTGGGGCTGGGAGCAGTGTGGGGAGCAGAATCATCGAATCAAGATTGGCAGACCGTCAAGTTTAACCATCAGTGATGGTTATATGTTGGCATAAAAATAGATTTGGACTCTAGGGCCCTACTACTGCCTTTTCTTACAAGGTGCAACTAATTGGCAATACTGTTGTCAGAGCATGTGTGTCAAGGGCACAGACTGCTGTGAGCAGCTCTCTCCCAGCCGCTCCTGTTTCTCACTCACGGGTGCTCATCACCTTCTGTTTGGTGATGTTACTGCATTAGAAGAGAATCAGTGTAGTGCTCCTGGATGGACTGACAGCTGCCCTCAGACACACGAGCAGTGGAGCAAAGCCCTGAGCTAGATCTGTTTAAACAGGCCCTGCCAGGGCTGAGGCTGAAATGCAGCATAAGGTAAATCGGGTTATTTACAGACAGCATCCTGTGACTCCAGCTGCTGGTAGCACTTCAGAGACCTCTTACTACTTATTGGAGTTTTAAGGCACTGAGGAGCTGAGTCCTGAAGCTGTTATTTCTTTGAAAGATGTGTGCAGCTTATTTGCAGACTCCACAACCCATTGTTAAGCACAAAGAAGGGTTTATACGGGTCTGAAAAGAACTACGAAGGTTCATGCTCATCTAACTATAGATGAGCATAAATTCCAGTAAGGAATTTGCTGTTTGAGGAGAACATCTTGGAGAAAAATGAGAATGGTAACACTGGTGTTTGCAGCTGCACAGGCCCAGGAACAAGGGGTGCTCCAGCCCTTTCCTCTGTTAAGCCAATTAACACAAATATTGCACTTGATCTCATGAGTCAAAACCTCCTGCTGGCACAGACAGCAGAGCCCAGGGAGACAGCAGAGCAGTTTCCCTGCCACGGTAGAATGCAGCAGTGAGCACAGATCACACAGCTAATTGAAACTAACTCACAAGCAGGAGTACAACTTACTCTGTCAGCTTTGTGTCCCCTGCTCCACGAGCACCAGTTCCTGTTTCAAAAAAAGCTGTTGAACTGGGTTAAGGAGATGCCTTCTCTGGGAGGGTTGGGGTGGTGCCCAGTGCTGGGCAGGATGCAGTGCCCCACTCTCCAGTGCAAAGGGCTGCAGGGAGATGACAGCACATCTAACCAGGGCTAGGTTCAGCCTCTCCACCGCCTCCCTAAGCATAGAAATGTTGCTGTGTTTGTCTTCTTGATGTGCTGAGATCATCCAGGAAATCTCAGAATCAGGTCACTCTGATCAACCAGACTTTATCAGGAGAGAGCACATGCAGCAAAAGCAGGAACTGCAAACAGATGATGTGTGTTTGCCACAGGGGAAAAAAGTGCACTTAACTATTAATGCATAAAAATGCCACAAAGGAAGCGGCTTCTAGGTGATACTTTCTCCAAAGTTCACAAGTTTGTGACTGAGTGAAGTAAAACTCTGAGGAAAACTAACAAATACTGGCTCAAGTGGATGCTGCTGCTGTATTTGCTCCTACTGGGACGTCCAAGCAGTGCACGTGCAGTTCTGCTCTGCACAGCAGTCACTGTGAAAGCTGCCTGATTTGTATATAAAGCAAATCTTTATTAATTACCTTTCCTGAAAACTTGTGCTAAGATTCGAGCAAGCCAAATACTCCTGTTCGTGTGTTTTCGACAACTAAGGAAGGTGATACAGGTCAAACATTGTGTTTAGATAGCTCTGAGGCTTTTAGGGGAGCCACTGGCTGAGGCCATAGCCAGTCCTGGTGATGATGCAGCAGAAGGGACCACACTGCCAGCTCCCAGCTCTGTGAACTTTGCAGCGCTGGCAGGAACAAAAAGCAGTAAAAACTTGCCTGTCACTGAAGTCAGCAGCTCTCACAACGAGCACAAACAGGGGGGAAATGTGCTGAGTAAGAAAATGCCTTCCTATAGATGGTAACTTTAGAACTCTGAACAGATGAGAAACAGCTTAGAAATCATGGCCTACACCCAGGGGGCAAAATCAAGGGTGGGGCTGACACCTTAAATTATAAGTAGCAGCATTTGTTTTGATATCTCCCTTATAAATTGTCCATGGGGTGTTGATAGTGTGGTTTGTTTCAGGAGATGGTTTAGTGGTTTGGAGTTCTAGAGTTGGATGGTTTGACTCGATGATCTCAAAGGTCTGTTTTCCAACCTTGATGATTCTGTAATTTTCAAGCTGTATGTCGGCAGTTTAGCCTGTGCTTTAGCAAGCTGTGTTCTGCAGTTCAGGTAGTTGTGAACTGAAGCAGATAAGCAAAGGGTGGTTCATGCTCGGCAGTGGAGTGCTGCCCCACATGCCATCTGGAAGTGGTTTAATCGGTGCCACATGAAGCGGTCAGCGAGAGCCACTGACAAAACTGTCTGCTCATTGTTGATCAGCTCCCCCATTGCCTTCAAAACTGAGTCCGTGTGAGCTAGTTTCACGTGGGCATGGGGCTGCTCTGCGAAGCCTGCACACCCCTGCACTGGGCACTGAGGGGCCACTCCTGGGGCTCAGGTTGGGCTCCCTGAGCCTGCTGGACGTCTGGAGCGCTCCCCCCGCGTTCTGGCACTGCGGGGTCGACCAGGGTGCGGGGGCATGCCGGGCGAGGCTTGGCCCGCAGCCCCGTCCCTGGCCGTGAGACGTCGGAGTCAGGGCTGTTCGGGATGGAGCGGGGAGGGCTGCCGTCGGGTCCCCACGCCGTGCGGGAGCAGCCGACTCTACGGTGCAGCGCTGGCGCTCCCGGGGCGAGAGTCGGGCCCTGCTCGGCCGACACAGTCCCTCGTGCTTGGGGCCGGCGGGTACCGCTGCCGCGCCCCCAGCCCGGTATTGTCCGCCGCGGCCCGCCCCGTCCAGCGCCTGCCCTTCCTCGCCCGGCCCTGCCCCTCGCCCCTTTCATCCCCAAAGGCCAATGGAGACGAGATGCGGCGAGTAGGGTCGGGACGGGCACGCCGGGGCTGCTCTGTCCATCCCCTGTCTCCTCCCACCGCCCGCTGACCGCTCGCTCTGTAGTGCGGCCGCGGAGCTCGCAGCCGCCGGCGCTCCATGGAGCCGTTCCGCTGCCGGGCACTGCTGCGGGCGCTGCTGTTCCCGCTGCCAGGTGAGTCCCCGCGCACGTGCGCGGGTTCCCCAGGATGCGGCGGGAGCGGGACAGGGACAGGGACAGGGACCGGGACCGGGACCGGGACCCGGCCCCGGCCGCTTTGTTCGCACCGGGGCGGGAGTCGCGCGGAGGAGCTGCCGCGCAGCCCCCACGGCAGGGGGCGCTCTCGTGGCGGTCGCGTTCCGCGGGACTGTCAGGGGGGCGCTCGGTACAGACCGCGGCACCACCGAGCTGCCCCGGAGGGCTCCTGCCCTGCTGCACCGGCGTGGCCCCGCGGCGCCCGCCCATGCTCACCCCCACAGCAGGGCCGCGGCTGTGCGTGTGTTCGAGGCGCCGGTTCTGTCGCTTCTTGCTGCAAGGTGGTTGGGAAGGCGGGAGTGGAACGCGCGGTGCTCCCAGCCCGACGGCTCTCCCCGGGGTTCGGTGAGTTTCGAGGGCTCAGGACGCCTGGACCGGCGGTAACAATGGTGTGACTTCGCGTTGGGGCTCAGGGAGCCGAGCCACAGCCCGCAAAGTGTTTGGTGACGTGCAGGGGCGGACTTACGGAAGAATCTCTTTTCCCCTCTCTCTCTCTCAGGACTGTGGTGCTTTAGCGAGCTGCTTTTTGTGAAGGAGCCTCAGGACATTGCGGTCTCAAGGAAGGATCCAGTGGTGTTAGACTGCCAGGCCCATGGCGAAGCTCCTATAGCCATTACATGGCTGAAAAACGGAGGGAAAGTAGCTGAAAATGAGCGGATCTACACCTTATCCAACGGCTCCTTGTATATCAGTGAGGTGGAAGGAAAGAAGGGAGAGCTGTCAGATGAAGGGTTTTACCAGTGCCTGGCTCTCAACAAATACGGGGCCATCCTCAGTCAAAAAGGCCATCTCACTCTAGCAAGTAAGTGCCAGCTCATGTTTGCTAAGCTGCTCCTGAGTTTGTAACTGCAGTTCCCCACACAGCACGAGTTTGAAGGTGTACTGAAAATACAGTTTGCAAAAGTAACTTAATTCTGCAGAACTTGAATTTCTTTTTAATTGTTTAAATGTTATGAGCAAAACCTGTGTTGCACCTTTTTGAGCCGCTGATGTGGCAGCAGTGGTGCAGCCAGCTGTGAGACTTCTCCGGCAGTGGGGCCTTGTGAGGGTGGCCCATGGGGTTCACTGTTTACAGAGCAGGTGGTCAGGCAAGAGCTACTCTGGCAACCTTCTACAGAAGTCCTGGGTCTTGTTTCTCAAGTGCTGTTCAGGCAGCCTTAAGAGTGCTCTCTAGAAATGCAGTAAAAAAGTTGTTCCTTGTTCGGTAGCTGGATGTTGTGTTGTTCCATCCTGGGCCAAGGCAGAATGATAATGCAGGTGGCTGCCTTTGAGACATGAAAGAGGAGAAGGGTTTAGTGGGCAGCCATGAAGGTTAAATTACCCAGCCCTTGCTTTGCTGGCACGTATGTTCAGTCAGGCAGATGTGGGTGCTATCCCTTTTGCAGCTGCTTCAGGGTGCTCTGGAACCAACTGACCATAAGGCCTCACTAGGAAGTGAGTAATTTGTCTAGGATGACTTCCTACTGCTGCATATATAGCAAAGGAAATGTTTGTATGTAGGTGCTTTTATGGCTTTAACAGTCTGACCCTGAATGTCTGTTGCCTTCCATTTTCCTTGTATCTTCAAGTGTTTTGAGCAAGATCTGTGTGTTGGGAACTAAGCTTTGTGTCAGTGCAGTCCTTTGCCAGGAGGCTGCTTCCACAGCACTGTCTTATTTTTGCTTCATAGGAGTATATGGAGTCATCTTAAAGGAAGTATAATGCAGAGGGTATGCAGTTTGTGTAGTCTTCTCATGTTCCCTTTATAATAGGACTTAATCTAATAGGAAAAGGTTTCCTTTGGCCTCTTCAACCCTCTTCTTAGTAGTGAGTTGCACAAAACTATGGTGCTGATACCTCTATGGAAACTCAGTGGTCCTGCAAATGGCAAGTTTTACCATGTTCAGCCTGAACCTGGTTAATGCAGTAGGTTCATCAGCTTACTCTCAGAAATGTCTGAATGCTAACTTGTGTTAGTTTGTAATACGTGCTGCTCATCTGTTTGTGAAAACTGCCTGGAAGAAACTCCAGGAAGGTGTGAAATGCCTTGTTCAGTGACCCAAAGTGTTGGGCAGTTGGAAACCAGCCCGGGAGCAGGTGGCTCCAGCTAAGTGGTGAGTTTTCCATATGCTGTCGGAGGCTGAACTGTGAACATGCAATTTTAGAAACTTGTCTGCTTGTTGCTTTTGTATCCCAGCATCTCATTCACCCTCAGGATTATAATAACACACCAAGCGGTTCTGGGATCCTTTTGGCAGAAAGGTGAAAACTGAGGTGATTATTGCTGACATTTAATACGCTGAATAAAATCTTTCTGAAGAGGACAGGATTGTTTGCTGTTAATAGATCTAAATCAAAGCAGTGAGACACTGCAGGGTAAGCTCTGTGCTCAGTGTCGGAGAACTTCTGAACCAGTGCAGAACACCACAGTGATACTTAACGTGTCTGCTTTTATCCAGACAGTGCTGAACATTTATAAATGTTTTGTTTCTCACATGCACTTTATTTCACCAGCAAGATGGTTTCATTTTGTTTTGCTCTGTTGATAATGAAAGATTTCCGCCAAGGAAGAGCTGAGAACCAGTCGATTGCATGCTGTGGAGTGACACTTGTTTTGCAGCCCTTTTTCCTCCCCCTTTTAATGCCGTGACAAAGGGTTTCTTTCTCTTCTTTGAACAATTGCAAGATGTCCTATGGCTTTTGGAGAAAACTGGAACAGATAGTGGATACATAATGATCACAGTAGGTGGTGTTGACTTAGTGATTAAGTGGTTGACTAGTGGCCAAACATGAAGTTCCCCTCTGTAGCAGCCCTATTTCAATCTGAACAGTTTCAAACTGTCATCTTTACTGTAAAGCTGTGAATCGAGGCGGTTATTTGTACTGTTATATTTTGTAGCCCATAAAACACATGCAAAATCCTTTTTACATCTCATTTTTACAGTGTTTCTGTCTGCTGCTGCAAGTCGATTGAACTTTGCAAATGTTTTACGTGATGTAAATTTAAAGCCTTGTGAGGGATTTTGTAGGCTTATGATTTTGTTGGTCTGCTTCGATGGCAAATTACTTTGTGGTCAGGGGAGAGGAGGAACCACAGGTCTGAAACAAGTGGAGAATAGGCATTAAATGGGCATTCTTTCTTTTGGGGGGGAAAAAGTAAATGCTCTCCACAGTCACTGGTAGCAGCAGGGTGTGAGGATGTTCTTTTACTCTGCCTGGTCAGAGCTTTTGCAAGTGAGATTATCTTTTGATTTGGAATTGTAATGTTTAGTGTTGCATTTGGAAATCAAAAACTTTAATCTGTCCAAGAGTTTAAGATTTGAACACACAAGGAGATCGTGTCTTGGTTTCTAAAGTTAGGAACTGGAAGCTGAAGATTGCACTCTTGGTAAGAATTCCATTATTCATGTGCAAATTAAGAATTCACAGGGTTAAAAGGTTAGAAACTGGCCAGGATGAGGTTTACCCTTGTGATAAAGAGCAGATGACCCCCATTCATTGGCCAAAGCTTTCATGTAGCTCCTCGGCAAAGTTAGTGATTGCCATGAATTGTTCTTGAGGAATGCAGAAATTCAAATGTGAGCAGGCCTTTCCTTAAGTGTCACTATGGAGCCTTATCTCCCAAGCACATCAGAGTAGGTCTGCAGGGACAGGGTTCCTCCCCAGAGGCCCCAAGGCTTTGCTTTCCTGTTGTTCATCCATGCACAAAAGAATTTGACTAATTTAGGTCTTTTTTTTTTCGGTGAGATCCCCCTACATTTTTAAAAAGAACCCGTGGGGCTGAGGAATCACTTAGGTAAAAATAAATATTAGTTTCAGTACATGCTTGTAGCTGCTTCCAGAGCCAGCTAATTGCCCTGGGGGGAGCGGAGGGGGTTCCTTTGTGAGACAACATGTGGGGGTAAAACGCTAATAGTGTATGCTCAAAATTCAGCTTACTGCACCTACAAGGGGTCTCTTTTAACAGGACATAAAGGGAAAGTGTAAGCACATTTGGTGCAGCTTATGAACCAATCAAAAATAAACAAGCTGACAGGTTGTGTAGTCTTGCATTTTAAATTAGGGGAATTTAATCACAGTTAACTCGGAGTCTGTCTGCAAGTAAAGCTGCACTCCCAGTAAGATGGTACTAGGAAGAAATGGAGAAGGTAGGTCATATTCTGAAGGGAGTAATGTGGGCTGAGGGCAGTGATTGGACTGAGCATCCTGCCGATGGTTTATTTCCTTTTCACAAACAGGGGAAACTGAAGTCTCCATAGAATCATTAGGGGTTGGAAGGGACCTCAAAAGATCATCTAGTCCAATCTCTCTGCCACAGCAGGATCACCCAGACCAAGTCATAGAATCAGTCACAGTTAGAAGGGACCACCAGATCATCCAGTTCCAACTCCCCTGCCATGGGCAGGGGCACCCCACCCTAGATCAGGCTGGCCAGAGCCTCATCCAGCCTGGCCTTAAACACCTCCAGGGGTGGGGCCCCAACCACCTCCCTGGGCAACCCATTCCACGTTCCCGCCACTCTCAGGGTGAAAAACTTCCTCCTCACATCCACTCTAAATCTACCCATCTCCAGCTTTGCACCATTCCCCCTAATGTGGTTGGATAGGAAACGTTCAGCTGGGTAGAAAAGCCCTTCTTCCCTTCCTACACAGCCCTTTCCCTTCTTATAACTCCTCTGGACTGATTTTAAGGTTTGTGAATTGCAGGAAACATCAACCCAACTCTTTG
The DNA here is from genome assembly GCA_013400115.1 of Rhinopomastus cyanomelas. NCBI lineage: Eukaryota > Metazoa > Chordata > Aves > Bucerotiformes > Rhinopomastidae > Rhinopomastus > Rhinopomastus cyanomelas. The sequence continues at coordinate 653,132 of VXBP01008584.1, forward strand.
TGTATGGATTTCTGCATTTCACAAGAGTGAAATGTAGGGTAAGCAGGTTTCTCTTGTTCTTGGAGGGAAACTGATGTATGTGCTGGTGAAGTGTGGCTGCCCTGCAGCTGGGCCTCATGCACGTAGCAGACCACACTTCATGAAGAGTTTGTGATGTTGCTCGCTGCTGTGGCAGTGCTGTGACACGTGGTCCCACTGTCATGCCAAGAATTGGCGGTATTTGTGTTTCAATAACGTCTTCTACTCTCCTTCTAAAATAACTGCACTGAAGAGCACATCCAGCCAAACCTTTGTGGTGTGCTGTGAGGATCATGCTTTCCCAGCAGTTCCAGCTGTTTGCTCCCACTGTTGCACTGTGTGGGGCTAGGCTGAATAGGGAACTGATCTGGGTTAATAGATGGTGTTTAGCCCAGTTGTGTTCCTTGATGCAGTTTGTTGAGGATCCACTCACAGCAGCTGAGAGGGGTGATGTGGGTATGGGAAGGCTTAGTGGGGACAGAGGAAAGCTGGGACTTAGACTGTTGTAGAGATAAATGTTGGTCAAACTAAGGTCTTCAGAGAACACCTGAGTGAGCAAATATTTTGCTCTTCTGCGACTTAAGTTTTTTAAAATTAATGGATAGCTGTGGTCTCGCAGTATTGCTTTCCTTTTTTTCATGTGTCATTTTTGGATGTCTTCCAAATGCACACACAGCTTAAAGCTTTGTTTAATTATTTTAAATAGTAGTGGAGAGAAGAGCACTTTCTGAGTTGGAAAGTGGGATTGGGAGACAAAATCATAGAATCATCTTGACTGGAAAGGACCTCCAGAATGATCAAGTCCAGCCCTCATCCCAACATCTCCCTAACCCTTAGATCATGGCCTTAAATGTTGTAGCTACGTGTGCTTTAAACACCTCCCGGAATGGTGACTCCACCACCTCCCTGGACAGGCTGTTCCAGTGCCCAACCATTGTCTCAATAAAGAACTTCTTCCCCTGACACAACTTGAGGCCATTTCCTCTCATCCTATCATTATTAATTTGGGAGAAGGGACCAGCACCAGCCTCACTACAACCTCCTTTTAGCTGTACACAAGGCAATGGCCTTGTATTAGGAGTTACCAGAGCCTGGGTGCTGTAGACCTAGTGTGGTTACTGCTTCAGGAAGCTCTTGTTCTAGGTTTTGACAAGTGCTGCTTTATTGCTTTGATTAGTTGATTTGAATGTCCTGAGAGGAGAACTGGTTTCTGTGCAGAGGTGGTACATAACTGGTCCTTAGTGCATTTAACTCCAGTACTTGAAGGCAGCTGGAGGGTGTTCAATGTCTGTCATCAGTGTCAGCTGATAACGGTGAAAAAGAGCAATTAGCTTTTTGCTCTTTAACTGAGAAGCACTGAAGAAATAACTGGATGCACTGGGAAGTATTTTCCTTCTTAACTCTTTTTCTTGTGGGTTTTACCTCTAAAACTTCCTCAGACATCTTTTGACCTGAACTCCCACAACACCTTTGCAGAAGAAACCGTCAACGTCCTTTTAAGGCGTAACCACAAGTTACTTTATTATTGGGATTTTGTGGCACCAGGGCTTTCCCTTTTTCTTTCTGCAGTATGACAGCTCTGCACTTGTAAGAGCTCTTCCACAGACCAGGGATGGGATTTTATGTTGCCAGAGCAGGAGAAGTGTGTAGAACTTCACTTAGATTTTGTTTCCGCTGCCATGTTATTGGTGATATGAACTTTGTATGAGTTGAGCTTTGTATGAGTTTCCTCAGTATCTCAGTTTCAAATGTGTGTCAGGCACAATGTCCAGTGAGGCAATTCATTTTTTTCTAGCCAGGAAGACCCAAGTTCTTATGGTTTTTTTAACCACAAATTCATAATGTATGAAGTTCTAACGTGCTCCTTGAGTGTTTTTAAAAGGAATGCTCAGTCTTACTGGCATTGTACATTCTGGCTAATAAAGCTGTCGCCTGCCCAAGAAATACTGAAAGGAAACACGCTTCCATGCGAGTTGTTGTTCAGAAGTGCTCACAGAGGTGTGCAGCTCTTCTTTGATCCAGGTTGTGTGTGGGATGTGTCCCCTAAACAATTGAGATTTCTTTTCTCCTTGTGGAGCAACGATGGCAGCAAGGGATACTGTTCTGTTCTTGCAGTGTGGTGGTCCCCCCTACTGATCCCCTCTGCCATCCTCCCTCTCTGCATTTCTTAGTGTAGAAATTGTTGAAAGGGCATTCAGTAAGGCCCCCTTTTGTCAGCCAGCTCTGATTATCCTAAAGAAAGGGGTCTCACTCGGAGCAGTTGTTTGCCTAGAGACTTGTTGTCAAGTCTTAACAATTTAACAGCTGTGGCTATTGACAGTGTGCAGGACAATTTCAGACAATGACAGAAGAGAATCTTGGAGGAAGAATTTCCAAGTTACTAAGCATTTCCCTACAGAAATGTGGTCATTTCCATTGTTGGACAAATTTATGCTTAGTGTGTTATTCCTCAGAATTTAGTGTTTTCCCACAATTATCTCCATGATGTGGACGTAATCTTTTGTTTAGTTTTGCATTGTTGTTTTTTTCCCCGTTGTTTCATCAATAGGCCCAGCTGTTAAATTTGGATTGATTACTTCCAGTCTTTCTAAGTGTTAATGACCACCTAAGTGAAAAAGTCATCAACAGTGGCAGTCCCCACACTGGGTTGTACAGGCAACTTTAGTTACTTGGTCAGTCTCTATGTAGATTTTGAGCAGCACCTATATTTTAAAGTTAATTTTCTCAACAATTGAGTTAGAAGTAACAATAGAAAATACAATTTATAATATTGTCTGTGTTGGGAGTTAGAAATCCATCTGTCAGCATTCCAAACCTTACACCTATAGTGGAAGCAGTTCTTGCTTGTACAGGTGAAATTGTTGCTTCTTTGATAGATGGAGACAGACAGCAGAAAGGTTATGGAACCACTGGTGTGTGGAGGGTTTGTCTGTGACCTAATGTAGGAAATTACTGTATCCTCTTCTCCTGTGCTCTTTGCATGTGAAAGATTTGGAAGGAGGTGGCCTTCCTAGTATGGTAGAGGAAAACACCAATCAGCAGTTTTAGGCAGACTTTCTTTACTGCTTTCACTGTGTTACACAACTCTGAACAGTAATTCTGGTTAGATTTGTTTTGTTTTTAAATAAAATCTAATGTAATCCAACCTAAGCCATTCTGTGATCTTAGGCGGGTCGGAGTTTTGTTGTCTTTAACAAAATGAATGCTCATGAAGGCAAAATAAACTACCTAACATCTGGGTAACAAAGCATTTTCTCATCTGCCTGTCTCTGATGGTTGGTTGTTTGGAAAGAGGCTTCTGAGACATCACTATGTCTGCAGCAGAGGGAAGTAGGATCAGGTATCACTCCTCCCAGATGCACACAGGTCTGTGCTGTGTGCTCACAGAGCTCCCAGAAATGACAGAATGTGCCAGCTTTGTGTTTTATGGGGTAGAGATTTCAGGGTTATGAGGTCTGTGCCGCTGTTAACACTGAACAGCTTTTAAAACTCCCACTGTGATCAACGTATTGCCGGAGTGTGGCTGATAGGAAAACTAAATTCTTCGGTAGTTAAGCTTGAGGAAGTTACGGTTGTTTCTGGCCTGACTATTTCAATTGCCATGGTATCCAGTTGGTATATTCATGGTATCTACTGACTAGAGCAGTAGAATGCAATGTGAGACATTAAATACTGAAAATTGATGTTGTCAGCATTCCTGTTTCTACTATAACAACCTTTATATCCAACCTGTTACCACAATTTAATCACCAATTTAAGGTACATTTTGCAGTGTACCCAGATACTGCTTACCGCCTCTGGAAGGGTTGCTGGGGACTCAGCCACTCGAGAGGCAGCAAGTCAGAGTCAGCTAACAGTGCAGTTCTTTAACCTTCTGTAATCCTGGTTCTCAGGTTTAACCAGTATAAACGGATTTCTGACTAAAGTAGTATACACTTATTTCCATAAATGATTTAAAAGTGATCTCATGGAGTTGCTTCTGCACATAGGAATGACTTCTGGAACATGAAATAAATGGAAATGCACCAATTACACAATTTTAGCAAAACAGAGGACAAGAACTTTTGACGTGAAACTAGAGAAGAGGTGGAAACCCCCCTGAGTTTCTTGCAGTTGTGGGTGTGGAGGCTTGCAAGGCTCAGAACATGCGATTGACTGTTCCAGCTCCTTCTGTAAACCTGTCCCTCGTGTGCAACTTCACAGCTGCGTTCAAAATGAGCAGCTCTCCTGAATCACAGCGGTAGGTGGGACAAACACAGTAGGAGAAAAGAGTTTGTCTCTGCCTCTAGACAACACTGATGTGTTGATGGCAACAAGGCAAAACTTACCTCATCCTCTAGGCTTGCATGCACAAAATATGGTTTTGAGCGTAATAGTAGCAATGATCTCTCATCTAGAAGTATGTGTAAGCTCCGGGGTTAAGTAGATCCATTTTGGGATGACTTGTGTATGAGACAACCAGTTATCTGACTGAGCAGAGGTAAGGGGTGTATGGAAGTTATTGTGAACATTAAAGATTAGCTAGTGTTCTGACACAGACGTAGGGGGTGGTTACGCTGAATCTTAATGGTTTGTGATGTGTGTCTTGCGTAAGGTGATGCGTGAATGTTGGAAACTGCAGGGGATTCTCTCCGTCTCTTCAGATTTGATTTTTGGCATCTTCATTTAATAATCCTATTCATACTGATTGCATTGTTCTTGTTTCAGTAGATCAGAATTTCTTGTGGAAGGTCCTCATGTCTCAATGGTATCACTGGCAAATTGATGTTTTCTGGGTTTTTTTGGCAAATTGCATTTTCTGGTTGGTTTTTTTTTTTTTGCAGCACTCTCTTGAGTTGTTTCAGATAAAAGACAAAATAGGATTAGAAAATCAACTTCCTCTATCTCCTCAAACTTTGCAGCAGGAGTTTCACATTCAAAGTAGTAATTGTCACCCTTCTCCAACTAAAAGCAGAACAAAGTGGGTTTACTAAAGGGGATTGGCAGTTCTTTTAAGGTGTCTTGAGAGACCCTTCCTACACAGTGTAAAATGGAGAGGAAAAAGTAGCTAATGGAAAAGTTTGTCATTTATTTGCTGATGTATTCTTACAGCTGAATTTTTCTCAAGATTTCTGTCCTCTCCCACGTTCCCACTCTTTTTCCCATGTCAAGTGCAGGCTAGTTTTGCTGTAGGTAGTCAGTTGGAGATTTTTTCCCCCCTTTTTCTCCTTGTGAACATGTGCTATATGATTGTTTCAGAATTGCAAAACTGCTTCTGTTGAGCCTTCCCCGTGTTCCTGTCTTAAGACTTTTCCAGTAGAGCTTATTTTTACAGCTGTGGAAGAGGAGGACAGTGTCATAAGATACTTTGAGGTCAGTTCTGACCCCAGATTTAGTTGAGGTAAAATCTTGTCTCAAGTGGTCTGGCTGCCACTTCAAAATGAGATTATAATTATGGCTAAGGAAAAGCTGTTTTGATAGACATTACAGTGCACAATTAAACCAGTTTGCTCTTACCCTATATTGTGTTGTGGTTTACACCTCCTTACAACTAGAAGTTATCAAATAAACTGTTGCCTTCTTCAAGAAGCTTTAAACTTCAGGTCTTTGAAAATGCAGAAGAGTTTTAAATAATTATTCAAATTTTTTTTTGCTTACTCAAGCTCATACAATCCTCAGCATGTTAATAATTGTTTAGGTAACTTTTCAGCAAATTAACAGGAGTGAATAGTTAAATTACCATTTGACTGTCCACGTCAAGATCTCTAGTAAACCCCTAATAAGAGTAGCCTGTGCCTCAGGCAGCACTGCACATTGTGTATGTTCTTTGTGATGACAATTCATTGACTTTATGAAGCCATTGACAGACATTTATCATTTGGTTCATTTAAACTTCTCTGTGACATCTGGCAAATTGATGTTAACTGGAAATATTCGCTGGGAGTTCTGGCACGACTCTTGTCATTTTGCCTGAGGAGGGAGAAACTTTATACATAGTGTGCCCCAAATTACAAGGGCGAAACTTCCTTCCCCCACCCCCTCCACAGAAGTGGAAGGAAGCGCAGGACTAGCTCTTTTTTCATCTTGGTTTTCATGCTTATTTATGCAAACGGCCTTGTGGACCACAGTTTGCCCGCGGATTTATCATTGATCTTCAGTAGAGGATGAAAGTGGATACTGCTTTTATTATTTGAGCCAGTATGTCCCCGGATTGCAGCTTGATTTCATCGCGTGGCTGAGCTATCGCTGAGTTATCATAACACAGACGTGCAGTGCCCTTGTGGAACAGGGACAGGTGGGTTTCTATTCAGATGCAATAGCCCACACTCTGACAAGTACTATTTCACTTATTTAAGATGTAGAGACAGAATTGGGGATTTTGCGTAGTTTTGTTCTTGTTTCTCATTAGTAGATGTTTTTTGTTTATTCCAGATTTTTTTTTTTTCCTTTAGAGATTGTGAAATTGATTTCCAGCAATAATTCTGTTATATGATGTTTAGAGTTCTTGGATACGCTGAACACTAGAAGATGCAAGAATTATTACAGAAATGAGAGAACTCTTGGTAACATTAGAAGTCTAGTGATATTCCCAGCATGTGGCACTTAGTCCTTTTTATTGATCATCATCTTTACATGATGCTGCTTATTGCTAATTCTCATCAAATACATGGTAGATGACCAACAGCTTTGCACAAGCCTTTATAAATACAGTCAAGAGCAGTGCATGTGTCTTCTAAAATGACTGGAATGACAAACAGTGTCTCGTGTTCTGCTCTTGAGAACCCAGTGTGGAAAAAATTATACACTTCTAACACCTGCCTGCATTTGGTTCCTGTAGATAGCTGTCTCTAATCATGGTGGAGGTTGCTAATAGGATATCTGCCCACCTGCTAGTGGTCCTTTTGTGCTACCTGAACCCAGCTGCATCAGGGATCCTACAAGCAGGAATGGATGTGCTAAAATGTTGGTGGCATAGCTAACTCAAGTATTTACTGGTGTGTTAAAAGTAATATTCGGATTGTAAAACATTTCTGAACTTTAATATAAAAAAGCCATTGTGTAACATTTTTGTCTTTTGAGAGACAAACTAGAGCAGTTGGCTCTTTAAAGTATATTGTGCCTCACTACATAATAGTTGACTGGATTAAATGAATTTATTGATTTCTGCTTCTTTACTGACACACATTTATGAGCAGTTTCTTTGGCACCATGGCCACATGTCAAAGGTCATAACTTTCCTTCACTATGAAAGAATAAAAGCTTTCAGATGGTGAATCTCTGAAATCCACAGTGTTTACCCCTCCCCACCCCCAATACAATTATTGGGTTTGCATTACTTTATTTAGGATAAGTAAACAAGAGTAATAAAAAATATGGACATGAAAAAAACCAAACCCCTTTGCTGTCCATCGTAAACAACTGCAGAAATCTCTCTGGACAAAAGGCAGCACATCCAGTCTGGTTATAGGTATCGCTGAGATGCATGGTCGTGTATCAGGATTTAATGGCCAGAGATTTTACTGAAAGTGGGCAATTTTAAGAACGTAATAGACATTTCTCATTAAGAACTTTATTACACTTCAGTTTGGAAACAGTCTCTTTCCTTTCATAGTTGTATGAACAATCACCAGAGGTGACACTGGAAGTGCAGTAAGAGGATGAAGCACATTCAAAATCTGTGCATTTCTTAGATCAGTGTTTAGAATGCTGACATTAGTGCCCTTTGTTAGCAGTAGCATGTGGGGGTTTTGGTTTGTTCTAAATGTGAAAGCCTGCTGATTACATGACTAAACATGAAGCTACTCAACAAGAAACTGCAGTGAAATATAAAGACGTTTAATCGGTCCACTAGGTCGCAAAAAGAGAACAATCAATTCCTTGAACTTAAGGTGGCTGGCACAAGTGCTTGCATTTTGGAAGCGCAGGATACACTGCAGCTGATGCCATATCCCTCATCCAGTCTGTGCTCCTCATCTGACTGATAACCCAGCAGAAGAAACAATTACTATTTTTTTCGAAGCTAGTTAGTTATCTAACTAATGCAGTTGGCTGTGAAGATCTGAACTGGCTCTCTGTGTTACCTGACAAGTGCTTGAACTGGCTGCAGATAAATAGATGAGTAGTGAGCGTTTGGGACTGCCTGAGAAGAGCGTGTTTTCACTTTCTAGCAGCTCCTCACTGGCAATTTAGATGGTGAAGCATCTCAAGAAACAGTGTGAAGATAACTTCACTTGGATGTTACTTCGGTTTCAGATCATCAAAATGTTTGTGCTAGATAAGGTGAAACAGGTTTGAAGTTCTGGTGGGACCTGCACATAGAACTGTTTCTGAAGGAACAGCAGAGCACAGAGTTGTATCAATGGGGAAAAACTCTAATTTTATGAGAAGATACGGAATTTTCCCATCCCTGATCTAAGAAAGAGGATTAGTTGCAAAAGTGTGTTTTGCATAGTATAGACAAAGCCTCAATGCTTTTAATCATGACTGACCTTTGGAGGTCCCTTCCAACCCTGTGATGATATGATTCTTGCAAAAGTCCAGCACTACACTTCCCTTCTGCCTTCTTATTTCAAGGAGGCTAGTGGTGCTCTGCTGTTAGATTTCCCAATTACTTGTATTGCAGGGCTGTAGCCTCTAACCTTGTGGATGAAGATTGGCTGTGTCACTGTCTATCTCTGATACTCTTCTTCTATGATATACTTGTGCAGGACTGTTTATCCTGTTCCTGAGAACAAATCTAAGATGAAACTAATTTTTCTGGCTCTGTTTTTCACTGAGATAGCACGAGCATGTCCACATAGAGAGCAGAGACACGGGATTTGTTGGAGAAGTGATCTGTGGATGTAGCTTTTTCCTGTTGCAACCAGTATATTTGCAGATTTGTTTATCTTGTAAGTTCTGACACAAAATTTCTCAAAATTATTATTTTTTTGTATATCTTCAGTCAGACTTGCTCAGCCTGATTGAGTATGAGCTGGAGCTGGAGCTGGGGAAGATGGTACTGTTTGTGCTTGGGAACCCTGAGCTGAGTGTTTGCTCTAGGCAGTGTGGACTTGCCTTTTTTCCATCTTTTGAATTAATGAGGAGATAAAGTGTGATCTAACACTGCCTGGAGAAACCAGCTGGCATCTAAAACTGGAGTGAGTGAAAACAATGGTCTAATTACTTGGATAAGAAGTTTGGGAGAAGTGAGTGAGGTGGAGGTGTGAGTGGCCTTGTGTGTCTAGAGGTCAGGAAGGGTAAGAAATGCTCTAGCGGGAAGCAGCTGGTGCTAAGAAAAATCTTGTGGAGTGAGGTCTGGGGTTTATTTGGTTTGGAGATTGCCAGGATTCAGTTTGGGAGTGGGAAAGGACTGATTTAAGTCCTGGCCATTGGAGTGTTTGATTTTTAAGGACACGTGGACCCAGCACCCCTGGAATAACGTCCCTGTCAGAGGAACTTTGAAGGATTTAAATTGCATCACTGTTTCAGCTGAAAGCTTCTACAAGTCAGCTTGTTGTCCCTGCTTTCATGGGCAGTCTGTTACGTGTTTCTTGTGGTCTTGGTGTTTGATTTGAGTTTCTGAAGTTTGTTCATAAGGAGTGGCAGCAAGTATGGGGTTGGAGCTGTGACTGTAGCACATGGAGCGCGGCGAAGGGTTGAGGCTGTATCTTGTTTTCCTAAATTTAATGAACAACAGTTTGTCTATACCCAACAGTAAAACTAAAATAATCTGCGATCTCTTGAGAGTAGGTGCATGTGTGAGTGAGTGCAGTGCAGAGCCGTGCAGGAACAGCCGTTGGGGAGCTCCTCGTGGTGGTGCTTAATAGAGTGTAATAAATAAGGAATGGGGCCACACACTGCACAGAGAAGAGAAAACAAAATATTGAATAGATGCTCATTGTGTCAGCACCATTCATGTGGAGCTGTGAATAGTGGGGGAAGTGTGATTGTGCAGTAGGATTGTTCCCTACAGTGTGTCTATAAACAGCAGATCAGTGACATATGAAGCATCTTTTCTGCAGTTTCTTAACTTCTGAGCATTTGGGTTTGGAAATTTTCACCCGGCGTGTGTGTGTGTGTGTGTGTGTACACGCAAGTAAGAGAGAGAGACACAGCTTGTGTTAGCAGGAAGGTTTAGGATTTAGCTTTGTTTATTTAATTATGTGTGTAAAGCAGAAAACGAAAAGCTTGGAAGTATTAGTTTTGTATAAGCAGAGTCTCAGGAAAGAAGTCCTGTGGCTGAGGTTGCTGAAGGATTCTGAGACAAGTTAAATAACTTTATCAGAACTACTTTTATTCAGCCCAAACATGGGCTTGTGGCTAAGTTTATATTTAGCACTAATCCTGACTGGAGTTTATATTTAGCACTAGTTTTAACTTGATAATAAAGACCCTCAGATAATTTTTTTTCTTACATACAAAGGTTTACTGACCAGTGACATTATTATAGTGGTCTGCAGCAAAATTTACAAACCAGTTGCTTGTCAGTGTAATGTGATTTAGGAACCACTTCAGCACAGTACTAACAAACCCCACATTTAACTTACACTTTTGAGTATGGTTTAAGTTTGTGTATGACAGGGCTCAGGTAAGCACTCGCCTCGAAATTCACTGGTGCTTCTCAGTGTAACCTTTACTCTCTCTGTGTCACCTGACTGAGGAACTTGGGTTTATTGCTGGTGAGTGGAAGAAGGGTTTTTTTGTGCTGAGGTGCCAGGGAGGACTGCAGGCTCCAGCAGTGCAGAGGAGCTAGCACCTGTGGGTTCCACCTCCTCCTTTATCTGGTCTGTCTCTATTTAGCCAAATGGCCACTCCAGCTTGTAGCCTAGATTGCCACCTACCTTCTAGGCTACAGCTCTTACCTTGAACCTTAGGGCAGCTTTCTGGAATTATGGCTTGTAAGTCACGACTAGAGACAAAGCCCTGATACTCCTGTTCTTATTCCTGATGCATTTATGTGAAGAATCTCAAAGGCAGTCAAGTATTCCACACCCTATGCCTTCAGTGCAAGGTATGCACCAGCACCCAGCTAGGGATCTGCCCCTTTGGGTGTCAGGACCTTCTTTTTCTGAGGATGGTTTTTCCCAGGCATGTGCAGAAGCTGAAATTGTGATGAACCCTGAAGTATTATTTGTCTTTAAATTGTTCCTTTCCTCACTGTTTGTGTTTGCCATTGCCTTGCATTTCCCTAAAGAAAAGTTGCCTGGCCTTTCACAGACATGTGAAGAGGAAAGATGGTGACCACCTGAAACAATAATATCTGCAGCAGAATAGCCTGAGAACCTTAAATAACCAGAGTGGACTGTCTCCAGGGCAGCTAAGTGACCTTTGGATCCCAGAAGCAGGCTATTCATAGAGGTGAAGCCTTTGTCCTGCTTTGCCCAGTGGTCAGTGAACTCTTGCAGGCCCCTTGGCTCACCATCTTGGCCCTAGACTAGCAGCTGGTGATTGATTCATTTAACTGTCTAGATTCACATTCTTCTGTCAAGGACTTGTCACGGAAGAAAAAGGTTCTATGAAGGGCTATTCATCCTGTTAAAAGGAAGGGGATGCATTATATGATTGAGTGGATTACTTTTGGGTCAGAAGAGTTGCTGCATTGCTCTGTTTTAATGTGGCCCTCAATCAAAGTGAGATTTAGTTTATCAGCACAGTGTGGTGCTTATGAGGCAGGTCAGACCGTTTCAATTCCATCAGTGTGATAGAGCTGTTCTGTGGCGGTTTTTGTTGTTTCCCTCCTCCTTTCCAAAAGTCATTCACCCCTGCTGTTTTTTGCCACCAAATCCATAGATTTTTGTGGTCAGTAGATACAGCAAGGAGTTAAAGAATGTTGAATTGTATTAATGTCACCCTCAGTTTTAACGCGTGTAATATATAAATACTACTGCTCCCATGACCTTTCAGATACGGTGTTAAGCAATCCAGAAAAGTCTGTCATAAGTGGAGGACCAGCGTGTCACCTGTCTTAAACGTGGAGAAAATGGAGGAAACAATAAATCCTACAGGATTAAACAAACTAACAAGATTCTTAGACAATGCAGGTAGTTGGCCAAACAACAATGTTCTAGCATTTTCCAAATGTGTAGAAGTGCTAGCTGTCCATCTGTCTGCTGACTTGAGATCCCTTTTTCTAGAACAAGAGGAAGGTGTTCTCGTGCTTTATGGAACTTGACTTGTCTTTTCAGTTCTACAGTTAATGTGTCCAAAACCCACCTTTGCGTTGCACTAGAAAGGTGTTTTTTGTCCACTCCTCCTTCTGCTGGGCTATATTCTCTCAGCATTATGATCTTTTTGCTGATCTTCTTCATGAAGTGCTGAGAAAAGAACATTTGTTGCCTAGCTTCTTGCACTGGAAATAACAGGCGTTAAAGAGCAGATCCTGCCAGTTAACCTTCTGCCTCTGTTTGAATGAACACGATGAGCCGCAGCAAATGAAATATGACCTTCAAGTTTCGTTACTCCCTCTCATAAGCTCTGTATTGTTTTGATTTGGCTTATTGGGCACATTATGAGAGATTTCTGGTTGGCTTGAGGCCAAGGTGTTACACATCTGATGGATGTACAAGTGCTTAATTCAGGAGAAAGTGCAGTGAGGCTTGGTCAGTTGTGTTGTTTTTCTCCTTTTTGAGGGAAAAATAAAGAATTATTTAGTGTTTGTTGAGGTGAGTGAGTGGCTTAAGAGCACAGGAGAGAAGGGAAGTTTGAGGCAATTCAACCTTGTTTAACTCTTCTGCTGTACAGGTCTGTGTACGTGTCAGGAATCTGTGTCAAATACAGCACCTGTTGGATAGAGCTCCTTCTTTCCTGGAGACTTGGTGGTACTTTTTCATGTCTGCAGTTGCATTTTCCAGGGATCAGTCCCCTTCCTCAGAGCTGGAGCCTGATGTCTGAGATGGGGGCACCAGCTTCTCTGTGCTTTCCTCAGTGCCTTCCTGATGGCTTTTATTTATGGTCTTCAGTTGGAGATAGATAGTGAGTTTTGGAAATCATGGGAAAGGCAAGTGAACTGTGCTGTGTGTCAGACAATATTAGTAATTTAATAACTGGGGGTATTGCCTACTTAGTGGAACATGGCCATCTACTTGTGCTGTAATTGGCCACATTGGAAATCAGAGTGTTGCCTCCCATCCAAGCAGTCAAGAGCCACAACAAAGTGATTTCCTCTAAAAACAAACCTCTTCTGTTGGTCCTTGGTAGATGGACTTTCCTGATGCATTCAGAACAAACTTGCAGGATATTTTCTCAACTTGGAAGGGAATGAGAGAAACACACTTGGGGAAAAATGCAGGGATTTCTGTGGCATTGAAGGTAATGCGATTTCTGTCTCTCAGCCACGGTCCTCATTTGCTGTATGTGAAAATTGCAAGAGTTGTGAACTCTTCCCCCTCCCCTCCCTGCAGAAATGTTCAAAGAAACATCTCATTACGAGACGGATGGAGCTTAAATAAGCAAGCTGTAGTGGCAATGCTTTTTGTTACTTCTTTACTTGTGTGCAGAGTTTGTTCCTGTTCTTCTCCCTGCTGCTTCCAAGTTTTCAAATGCTCAGAATTTTTAGTTAGTTACGGCAACTCCCCCATAGAATGACGCGCTTACTGGGGAGAGATGTCTGCACCGTGGGATGCAGTAGGGAGGCATTTGGTGACAGCAAAATGAACTGCAGGCATTTGGTCCTTGAGAGAATCTCTTCTTTCCTTTCCTCTTAGGAAACGTTGACATTTGAAGAGGTGGCAGAAGGGCTTGAAATCCCAGCACCTCTGCTCAGCGTTTTGCAGCCAAATTGAGCCTTTTCATCCCAGGATGCTGAAACACCGCAAGCGAAAATGGAGAGTGCACATATCTCTCAGGGCCGGCATTTCTGACAGCGTGGAGACTTGCAGCACTGCTGTATCAGCTTACGCTCATTCATATTTGGATGGGGTCAGTTTGCCCCTGTATGAAATGAAACCTCTTCCTCTGCCTCCCCCCTAGATGTGAGGGAAGACGCAGGGGTGGGCGGTCGCGGCAAAGGAATGTGTGGGGCCCTGCTCCTGTCCTGGGATGAGCTCTGCAGTGTTTCCTCTGATTGATGAGCTGGCCAGAGTGAGAGGAAGAGCGGGTATAGCATTCTTCTTAGGGTCGTTTTATTTTAGCCAGGAAGAGCACAGGGTGATTGTGAAGGGATATGTCTTTCCTTGTACACTTCTGCTTGTGTTCTGATCCTTCTCTTCACATCGTAAAGTGCAAAACTGTGCTGGATGTTCCCCATGCAACAGTTGGGCTGTTAAGCAGAACTAATTCTTCACAGAATGGCAAAAACTCCAAAGAAAGGCATCTGTGGGATTAAGCATAGACACTAGAAGGCAATCACTTGGCAAACTGCTGATGGAAAGCAGTCCTTGCAAGCGAGCGAGTGATGTGTTCTTTCCTTTGAATGTATGTAGCCACACAAGTAGAAGAGCTTTGAAGCTGGTTAATGTGGCTTACTGGGTGCCTTTTCTGTACTATTTCCTACATTTCTTGTCTGCAGAACTGCAGAGGGAATTCCTTGATAAGTGCATTAGCATTTATTGTGCACTTCTGTGGCCTCACACTGCTGCCTGGATGATAGATAGACTGAGAAGGGAAAAGACCAGCTGGGATCCCTTTGAAAGTGAAAAGATCAAATCTCTCCTGCTTGTTTACACAATTCAGTGGGGTATGCCAGTTACACCATCAATAAACTGGAGAACATATAGAACCATATAGTTCTAAGCCCCAATCTTTTGTTTCCTTCAAAACAGTGCTAGTGATGCCTCCTGAGGTGCCACGTCTATCTGGTTTCATTGGGAAGGGTGGTCGTGGTATTATTTTTGGCACTTATTAAGTGATTTCAGGAATAATAAAGCAATATTTATGGTTATGTGAACAGCTTACGCAGAGCTGCAAGAGGTGGAAGATGCCTTTGTTGCAATATCATTAGCTGCTTTGACCAAGTAAAGTAGAAAGATTTGGGTGTATTGTCTTATTCTTTCTTCCTTCACAGGCTGGGGATTGTAAGCTCAGTGTTGCTTTAAAAAAGCCCCCGATGGGCTGGAGAGTGAGCAGTAAAATAAAGCTTTCATGAGATGGTAGTATGTCAGTTAGGATCCTCCTGTTGTTTTCCCCAGCATGTGAGTGCTGCCTGGGATCCCACTTACTGTCCCCATCATGTTAAGATGTCATTGATTACAGGCTGTGTGTCTGTTTTCATGGTCTGCAGAAGTAAGGAGGAAACAAGACAGTCTAGTTGTCACCTTGTCAAACTGCACTTTACTTCTCCTGCATGCATGCTTCTGCATTTCAGAGAGCTTTTTGATAGCTAATGTTCCCCTGCTGAGGAGGCAGTTTTCTTTAACTGTTTTGATGGTTTTTCTTAAAATAGAGCAGATGTGCTAATTAAGATTTCTTTCTCTTGCTAAGGTTAAGACTTTCCAAAATACATTGTAAATACATTACGCAGCCTATTTAGGAAAGAGAAAGAGCATATTGTGTTAAGTGTAGTGAATCCTGAGGTGAAGTCATCCCTTTTATCCCTGAAAAAAATGGCTTGGTGGCTTAGAGACTCCTGATGTATTGAGATACACGGTTTTACCCAAGAAGGAGAGCTTGGAGAGGCAGACACGTGTTGAAGCATTGGTTCAGGTGTGCCGTTCGATGTGTGCTGTGCCCAGAAACATCCGTTTACAGGAATGGAAGCAGCTGAGAGGACAGCGAAATGGCACGGGTAGGGCTCATTGCTGCCTTCAGTGATGCCTGTGTGTGTAGACAGGGGTTGCATTTCCAAAGCACCCTAATCAAAGGGAGGCTGTTACACAATCATATACCTCACTTGTTCTTTTTTTTTTCCCCCCTCTGCTGGAAACAACAGGCCACCAAACATCATAGAATTGTTTAAGTTGGAAAAGACCTTCAAGATTATCTAGTCCTAACATTAATCTGTTCTGCCAAGCCCACTGCTAAACTACATCCTTAAGCTCCAGATCTACACAACTTTTAGATGATACTCTGAGACACTGTCTCCTGAACTTGCAATTCTAAAGAGCTCTTGCAAGAGAGGAAGAAAATTTTGGTTTTAATTGAACAGAAATAACCTTGGGAAAAACAGGACATAGTAGGAAAAGGCTATTTGGTTTTCCCTGGAGGGAGGGGAAATTTTTCCTTATTGAGTTACATGTTCTTTCCTGTTAGCGGTTTTCAATGTGCATTTATTTGGGCCCCCTTTTTCTCCTGGGTCCCCCACTTCTCCTGAGTTTCTGCACTGAGATCAGAAACTCGTTCACGATAATTTCTCTTCTCTATGAGAAGAAGACAGTATATTTTCCTTCTTTCTGAGGATACTCTTAAGTAATAAAAAAGAGTAAGTGAATGAATTTCCCTAAAAACCTCATCCTGAATAATCCACTTGACTTACAAGTTTTTCAGTAAAATCCTGCCTATGAAACTTGAGACTTGTCTTAACCTTGAGAAGTTGGCGATAAAAATTGTGTTTCAGTGTGTGCATCCAGAAACACTTGTACACAAATCCAGGGCTACATAAATGGGGGACTGCTTAATGGTCTTCAGTGGCCATATTCAGCCTTGGTTAGTGCTGTACAGAGATTTTTAAAGTGATCATTTGTCAGCCACTGAATTAGGAGCTTTAAAGAAAGGAGCAGGGGACCTGAAAGTGTTGGAGGAAACAAATGAGATTGCAGCTGACATCTCCAAGGGAACTTTTGTTCAAGGGTGCTCAAGCTGTTGACCTCTTTGCTTCTCCATTTCATTGCCTTTAGATTATAGCATTCTTCAGGACCAGGAAGGTAGTGGCTGGTTTGTGACTGGGCAAACGCTACCTCTTCCTTTTGCTTTTTTCTGTGCAAAGAAACACTATTACACCGTGATTTAAAAGTGTGTGAATCTAATGATTTCTTTTCTTCCTTCTTTTCAAAGATTGCAGAGTAATTTCTAGTTATCTGCATCTTAGTTTAGAATTCATTATCTAAAAATTATACTTTTAGCTGTCTTATCAGCAGGTTGATAACAATATGAGAGAGAAGATGAACACATACTATTGTTTCTTCCTTTTACTGTTCCTTTCATTGCTGTGCCTCCCTCTTTGTTTAGGTTTAGGCTGGAAGAAAATGTTTTTGTAATGGAGAGATGTTTTCTGCAGAGCAGACTGTTTCCCACATGTAATTGACTGCAGTTTGTTGGAGGTGAAGCTGCTGTAAGCTCTGCAAAGGAGCTCATCCTGTCTCTATCATAGCAATCAGTGTCCTGGAGAAGATTTGTCCAGATCAGAGGTAATGAACTGAGAAGAGCAGGAAGGGCAGATGGCCGAGTGAGCACTTCAACTGTAATTGTCCCTGTGTGCAGAACAGTTTCTTGTCCCTCCAAACCTCAAAACGTGGTTTAAGAGGGACTAGCAGACTGATGCCTCAGAAAGACTTGTTCCTCACCTACAACTTGGTAGTACTGTTCTGTGAACTGAAATGTGAGGAGCATGTGGTGTAAAGGATCTATAGAGAATGTCAGATTTCACGTTCAAACCTGGCCCATTCTGCCTGCTTACCAGGCTTTCACCCTGTAGAAGTGGGGTTTCTGATTCAGTTACTTTTTTGCATTGTTTTTAATTATCTTTTTAAATTTTAGATTCTTTAGGTTTGTGATTTCAGTTGATGTATTGGCATGTTTTGCACTCATAGGAATTTTTTTTTTAAAAGATGAGTAAAACAAACTAAAACAAAACTCTTCCCTTTCCAGTCTTCCCTTCTTCCTTTCTTCTGATCCAAACAAAAGAAGCCAGAGCTTTGGAGTAATACGTATATAATCCAGAGACTTGAGGAGGTACAGTGTTTTCTCACTGTAGAAGGTCTCTAAAGTAAGAAGGCTTTGACTCAAAGTCTGTCAGAGCCAAGGATAAGACTCGTACTGGTCAGTGGGTTGGAAAACAAGAAATACGTGCTAGCAGTCCTAAACATCTGGCTCACAGACTCTCTGGACTTGTGATCATAAAGTGCAAGGATGCCACTAAACTATGCCAGTGGCTCCCAAAATGTCATCCCATTTTGATAAAACCTGTCCTTTGTCTTGAGAAAAGAGAGTGGTAGGAAGGGAAGACCCCCCCGCCCCAATTGTAGGTGCTAGGCTAGTGAGTCCTGCAGATGTAGCTGTGTAATTTACCACACTGCAGGTTTTTCCGAAGCACCAGAATCATAAGGATTGCTGCAGAACATGATTGCATTCTGTGCCAGCTGCAACTTCAACTCCTTAAAATGTTAAAATGCCTGCTAGGAGATCCTAAATGGCAGATGTTTGGGAAAAATGTCTGAGAAAGACAAATTGATGGGGTCCCATATCAATTATTGATGGTGTCAGATCAATGCAGAAGTTTGTCTTGTTTAACCTCTCTGTTACTTAATTGTGATGCTCTAAGGTAGTAGCCTGAGACTGGACTCCTTTTTCAATACAATTCTGAACTATCTTCATAAAAGCTGGGTTTTATCCAACTCAATGAAGAGGATGTCAGATGGTTTGTTCCTCAGATGTTTATCACATCCTTCTGTGATCTTTAGCATGATGCTGCTGTCTTCATCTGATCACAGTATAGCAGTAAAATTTTGCTGCTTCTTGAGTCTCCTCCTACTGTAGGTGTAGCAGTGACTCCATTGTGACAACAGGAGATTGTTTTGTGGTTGCTTTCCAGAACAATGGTAGAATTTTTGATCTACTTGTTCTATGTCAGTAGTCCATACCAGTAATCGACATAGTTGCAGGACTTCTTTCAATTTGTTCTCCTGTTTCTCGATTGATTAAATTGTATTTCCTTTAAACAGAGGAAACTTACTTGTTAGGGGAAGTCAGGGTGACACTATGCAATTTTTCCTCTTGATCCTAGAAGTAGAGTTATCTGAATTATCCATGGTGTTTTGCTGAAAACAAATATAATTTGAACCAAAAAAACTCATCAAGAATCTATAAGGAAAAGCTGTGCATTATAATCCCTTTCTTCAACTGTAGCTCTGTGTTCAGTGTGATAGTCATAGGATCATAGGATTCAAGTTGGAAAAGACCTTCAAGATCATTAAGTCCAACCTATAACCCTACTATACCAAATTCACCACTAAACCAGATCGCTAAGCACCACATCTAAGTGATCTTCAAACACATCCAGGGATGGTGACTCAACCATCTCCCTGGTCAGCCTATTCCAAGGCCTGACCACTCTTTCTGTGGAAAAAGTTTTCGTGTTGACCAGTCTGAACCTTCTGTGTTGCAGCCTGAGGCCCTTCCCTCTCGTTCTATCACTAATGACCTGCGAGAAGAGATCAACACCCACCTCTCTGCAATGTCCTTTCAGGCAGTCCTAGAGGGCAATAAGGTCTCTCCTCAAACTTCTCTTCCTCAGGCTAAACAGCCCCAGCTTCCTCAACCGCTCCTCCTGAGTAGCACTGTGTAGTCCTTGGGGAACTAGAAGCAGCATGTTCCCAATTCCTTGAACAATGTACGCATCCTCCTAGCTGACATTTGCAGACTATGTGCTTCTGTGTGAGTTGATGTGTTAGCTGCTTCTTAAAAACATGGCATTTTAAATGCCTCAAGAGCTGTCATCTCCCTGCATCCTCGAAATCCTCTTTAATCGCAGGCTTTACAGCTGGAGTTGTTTAGTCTGGAGAAAAGAAGGTTGAGGAGAGACCTCATTGCGCTTTACAGCTACGTGAGAGGAGGGTGTAGAGAAGTGGGGGTTGGTCTTTTCTGCCAAATCACCAGAACAAGAACCTGAAGTTGTGCCGGGGGAGGTTTTGATTGGACGTGAGGAAAAATTAGTTCTCTGGCAGAGTGGTCAGGGATTGGAACAGGCTGCCCAGGGAAGGAATTGAGTCACTGTCCCTGAAGGGTTCAAAAAAGGTGTAGATCTGGTGTTCAAACCCGGGGTTTAGTGGGCAGGGTGGGGTTGGGCTCATAGTTGGACTCGGTCATTTTGGAGGTCTCTTCCAACCTTAGTGATTCTGTGACTATGAATGTTCTTGCATGTGTGCAGAACAGAAGGCAAGTTGTGTAAGGTTCAGGAGACACCAGCAGTGTTTCTCTCATCAGTGTGTGACAGCAAGTAATAATTTGGTGTTTAAGCCTATGGGTATTTGCTTCAGAGATGAATGAGGTGATGCAACACCAGAACTGACATGAGGGAGCTCATATCAGAACTGAACTCGGCTTTCTCTCTGCGTAAATAACTTTATTGAACATAAGTGTGCTTTACGCCGTCACAGATATTCCTACTGTAAAGTAACTGCACAAACACATGTTCCCAACACTTTGAGTGTAGTGACTGCTGAATGTCTTTCTAGCTATTGTTAAAAGTTTCAAACTTTGATAATCAAAAGTTATAAAAGTTTCTAGCTATTGTTTTCCTCTTCTGTAAGCAGCATTTGGTGCCTTGATGGTGGGCGCATCAGGTTATTGCAGTAAGTTTTCTTTTGGCTATAAATCTGGGAACAACATGACTAAAATAGAGTAGAGAAGAGGGAGAGAACTCAAATAAAAAGGCACTTAGATTTACTGCATTTTGCTGGGTTGGTTTTGGGACCAACGTATGTCTCTTAGGACTTTGTTTCTTATCCATTTTATAGAGGTCTGGCCTCTAAACAGCACTGCTTTAATGACTTGTTCTTGTGGTTCTGAGTTGGAATCAGCCTTGGCATGAAAACAACCCGTTACCAAGAGGTCAGGTTTCAGGAGAGAGTGATGGACTTGTGCAAACAGGTTTTACTGGAGCAAATAAAGTCAGAATTAAGAAGGAAGGAGATATTTCTGGAAGGAAATAAGATACAGAATAAGCAAGTAATGAGCTACACTGATAAATAATGTGTCATTTTAAATGTGATGTAAGTGGGGATTGTTTTGGTCCTAAAACCACATTTAGTGACATTAATGCGTTTATTTCTTAAGATTTTCTGGAATTCTATGTAGTTCTGACTTTTGTTATCTTTAAAGACTCCTTTTCTGAGGAAATCCGTGGAAAAATCATCTTTAAATACCAGCTTTAATAAATAACTGGCATTGGATTTTCTGCATCTGTTCTTGCTTGCTTATCACAAAGACCTGTTGTGTCTTGTGAAATACAAGGGGTTTTGTAGTTTCTGGGAGTTCCTGAGAGTTTCACTTCTGCCTTTAATCTGTAACGTACGGGATACATGGAAATAAGTATTTTAATATACATAAATTAAAACCAAATGCTGTCTTTCTCTGTTGTCTCACTCTGTCCTTTTAAATAATTCTGACATTATAAGGAAATTCTGAGTGTGATATTTTTTTCTGATGGAGATAAACTTGTAAAGGTGTGTCAGAGCACTGCGTACGTAAGACTGCATCATAACTCTTCTGCTGTGTTAAAATGAACCCTTCTTGTACCAGTGGTCGTGCAGCGCAGCTGTGTGACATGATGGCTCTGAGACTCACTGTGTATCACTTCATGCTGTTCTTATTATCTGTGCCTGTATCACATTCCTACAAGTTGTGTTTTGAAAGCTAACAGAATAGTTTCTACTGCCAAAAGTGCAGGACTGGACGTTAATCGTAGAATCATTAGGGTTGGAAGAGACCTACAAGATTATCTAATCCAACTGTCAACCCAACCCCACCCTGCCTACTAAGTCCCCCAGGATCACATCTGCTCGATTTCTGAACCCCTCCAGGGCCAATGACTTCACCCCCTCCCTGGGGCAGCCTGTTCCAACCCCTGACCACTCTCTCAGGGAAGACATTTTTCCTCATGTCCAATCTAAAGCTCCCATGGCACAACTTGAGACTGTTTCCTCTTATTCTATCACTGATGACTTGGGAGAAGAGACCAACCCCCTCCTTGCTCCAGCCTTCTTTCAGGTATCTGTAAAGAGCAATAAGGTCTCTCCTCAGCCTCCTCTTCTCCAGACTAAACAAACCCAGTTCCCTCAGCGTTTCCTCATCAGACCTGTCCTCCAGGCCCTTCACCAGCTTCATTGCCCTTCTTTGGATCCACTCCAGCATCAAAATGTCCTTCTACATAGATAGATACTAGGATCATTCCTACATCATGGGAACCTGAATCATTTGAGGTTCCAGACCTAGTTTCCAACAGCCACA
This sequence comes from Rhinopomastus cyanomelas, assembly GCA_013400115.1. Taxonomy (NCBI): domain Eukaryota; kingdom Metazoa; phylum Chordata; class Aves; order Bucerotiformes; family Rhinopomastidae; genus Rhinopomastus; species Rhinopomastus cyanomelas. The sequence continues at coordinate 675,209 of VXBP01008584.1, forward strand.
CTGGTTGCATCCTGCAGCAGCAAATGCTTTCAGGTGGTTCACTAGTCTTGTTAATCTGAGCCTTTGGGAGGTCTGCTCACAGAGCTGTGATGCTTTCACTTTGCTGGTATGCCCATTTCTACAGTGCTGGTGCAACTACACGAATGCAGTACAACAAAAAGGATTTTTGATGAGGTTTATGAGGACTGGGATAGGGATAAGTTGTGAAACTGGATGTATATAAATCCATGGGCCCAGGTGAAGTGCACCTGCAAGTGCTAAGGAAGATGGCAGAAGTCATTGCTGGGCCACTCTCCATCATCTTTGCTAAGTCATGAGAATCAGGAGAGGTGCCTGGGGACTGGAGGACAGCAAATGTCAATCCAATCTTCAAAAAAGGGTAAGAAGGAGGACCTGGGTAACTATAGACCGGTCAGCCTCACCTCCATAACAGGCAAGGTGATGGAACAATTTATTCTTGATGCTGTTTCTAGGCACAACAAGGACAGGAGGGTCATAAGGGACAGTCAGCAGGGCTTCACCAAGGGAAAGTCGTGCTTGACCAACCTGACAGCCTTCTATGAGGGCGTAACCAGGTGGATAGATGATGGCAGAGCAGTGGATGTCATCTGTCTTGACTTCAGTAACGCATTTCACACAGTCTGTCATAGCATCCTCACAGCCCAACTGAGGAAGTGTTGTCTAGATGACCGGGTAGTGAGGTGGATGGTGAGGTAGCTGCAGGATAGAAGCCAGAGAGTAGTGGTCAATGGGACAGACTCTAGTTGGAGGCCTGTATCTAGTGGAGTGCCCCAGGGATCGGTGCTGGGACCGGTCCTGTTCAATCTATTCATTGATGACTTGGATGAGGGATTGGCATGCACTGTCAGCAAGTTTGCTGATGACACAAAGCTGGGTGGTGTCGCCGACACCCCTGCAGACTGTGCTGTCATTCAGTGGGACATGGACAGGCTGGGAGCTGGGAAGGGAGACATTTAATGAAATGTAAGAAGGGCAAGTGTGGAGTCTTGCATCTGGGCAAGAACAACCCCAGGCACTAGTATAGGCTGCGGACTGAGCTGTTGGAGAGCAGTGCAGGAGAAAGG
>VXBP01008585.1:0-17055 GCA_013400115.1 Rhinopomastus cyanomelas
ATGAAGCAGCCTGTGATGGCAAGTGAGTTCAAAGCGAAAGTCTAGTTATGACTAGACTTTCTAGTCTAGTGGCTGTGGCAGGGGGATTGGACTAGATGATCTTTCGAAGTTCCTTCCAATCCCTAATGATTCTATGATTCTATGATCCATATTTGCAAGTACAAAAGGAGAGCAACTGCTGTACCTTGAGAACTTCATGTTATCATTGCAGATGTTTTTTGGTTAAAGACAAAACAATCTGAAAGCAAGTCTGGCCTAATTTTCATCTCCCTTCACTTGTTAACCTTCCCGAGACAGAATACAGAGGAGGGGACAGCTGAATTCTAAAAATAACAACCTGAAAGTATTTGGAGAGCTGCTTCTACAGCTCTGCATGTAACACCTACCACAGACTGCCCCAAGGGCTGTAGAGCATCCTACCCTACCTGTAGGTCAGCAGAAGAGCTGTAGATATTCTTTAGATGGCACAAGTGCTCTGAATGCACATGCACATATACGCTCATAGACAGACTTCCACTACACCTGGTTTTACCCATGTGCCTCCAATTGGTGCAGATTGTTCTTAATGGAGTCAGAGGGGCAGCCGATAAATTGATTCCAGTAAACAGTGAATCAGTCAGAGAGGGTTGGGGATATATTGCATGCACAAAGAGAGGTGAATTGCTGAAGAATTTACTACCAGCAACACTGATCATTCAATTGCCTCCAGTTTTACTGCTTCTGCAAAGAGAAAAGTAATAGAAACTAACCTCTGAATCCTGTTCCACCTGCAAACTGTTGTTTCCCCACACCCCTAGTGCTCCAATGTGGGGAGATCAGGTAAACTGAATGCTGAGTTTTGAATGCATCACCTAAAATTATCTTAAAACCTGACTTATTCTGTGTTGTTTTTTCTAAATCAATAATCTGAAATTATATGTTAAGTCTCCTCGTTGCTAGGATCACTTTGGCTTTTGATGGATAAAGCACATAAATTCGTATATTTCACACAGTAAAATTTGATTTTGACTAATTTGGTACAATTAAAACTGCAAAGTTGTTTGGACTTGTGTTCCAAAGACAATTAATTTGCTGTTTCATTGTGTGTCTAAACTGGGAGAATTGCCAGTGATTGTACTTATTTCATAAACAGAAGCTTTTATGTTTTAGAAAATAGAATAGTATCACCAACAAAAAGAAAGAAAGATCAATAATGTTGCCTTTTCTTGATATGCCAGAGATGTGTCTCTTTCTGCAATTGAGTCTAAGGGCCACATTTTCAATTGATAAAAATCAATACAGTAGTTGGGCTTTACGAGAAGCTCCAACAGTTTTGGCATCTGTGGGAGAAAAAAATGATGGTAAATTTCAGGAACTCTTAGCAATAGCCCTTCTAATCCCTAAGAATAAAGAAGTTAAATACCTAGTCTTCAATTTCCTGATTATGAGGAAAATTGCAAGAACTGGAGATTAATATTCCTGGGATTGTGAGCTGCAGGAGTAGATTGGTACACTAGGAAAATGAAGAAGTGCCTACCTGGCTGCATGACTATATGCAGCTCTGAAAGAATCGTGGTCCAGAGCATGTTGCTTCACTAGAGTAGGTAAAAGCTTAAAAAAGGAACAAGGTAGCTATAAGATAAGAAAGCAGTTTGGGTGTGCCTTACACTCATCACCCAAACCTATCTCAGCCTTCCTGCCAGAGAACTGTGCATTCACTGGTGTAGTCCAGAATCCTGGGAACTGCTGTGGCACTCCATGGGCCAGCACTGTGGCATAAAGGGCATCGCAGCGAGCAGGGGTTTGCCAAGGAACAGCTGCTGGTGGAGCACTGCCTTGTGCACTGAACTCTTCAAAACACAGGTAAGCACGAGTTTATAACCAATATTCTGAGCACATGAAAGGTAATCAAAATACCATCTCATGTCTTTTTTGGAAAGGAAAACGGTAAATTGATGGTGTTTATCTCAGGGGCAGGGCTGTGAAAAGGGACTAGTAGTTATTGAGGGCTTGGCAGAAGCTAGGTGGGATTTTCAAAACCCAGTTGTGTATTTTCATTGAGAAATCACTGCATTTTGGACTGTTGTCTTCAGTAGGAAATAAGTATAGCTAAGACCAATTGACTTTAAAAATCCACTTCAAGAAACTGTATGTAGCACTTGGTGATGTTAACTTGTCACAGAATCACAGAACATTACGGAATGGAAGTGATCTCAAAAGATTATCTAGTGCAATCCCTCCATCACAGCAGGATCACCTAGATCAAGATGCACAGGACTTGTGTGCTCTTAAATGCCTCCAGGTAAGGAGACTCCACAACACCCCTGGGCAGTTCCAGTGCTCTGTCACACTCACTGCGAAGAAGTTCCTTCTCATGTTGATGTGGAACCTCCTATGTTCCAGCTTACACCTATTGCCCCTTTTCGTATCATTAGATGACACTGAGCAGAGCCTGGCTCCATCCTCCTGACACCCACCCTGCACATATTTATAAAAATTAATGAGGTCATCCCTCAGTTTCCTTTCTACCAAACTAATATTGTCTTATTTAACGAGATTCTTGGTCTTGAGAGGAAATGGAAAGGGTAAGAACAAGAATGATATTGCAGCTTTTTCTCAACAGATTTGTAATCTTAGAAACATTAGTGTCTCTATTAAGGATTTAGGAAAACTATTAATGAAGTGAAGGAGCAAACAGTGTCTTTTCTAAGGAAGAAGACATCTTTGTTTTGAAAAGTCTTTTGATCTGCTGTACCTTGTTTTTCTTCTCATTTTGAGGTGACAATTCATCAAAATGCTCCATGATTGGAACTGCCCTTCTGTTCCATGGGCTGTGGGCAGCAGAGCAGTCCCTGGAGCCCCCCAGTCCCTGGGCATGTTGGGATCCAGCCATGGATCAAGGAAATGTGGGGGTCCCATGTTTATTTAATTTATTACCAATCTTTCTCACTATGTCCAGGTTTCACAATTTCCTGTAAACTTCAGCTGAGGATCATAACAAATAGACTGTGAACCTTCTTATAATGGATACTGGAGAAACCCAATTTCTAGTGTCCTGTGAGAGCATTGTGAGGACAGCCACTGAGATGTACATACCAACATGTAGGCACTGAGAAGTCACAGAATGAGCTGGAAACATGGCTGCTTATACTTGCTTGTGTTGTCAAAGCCCTCTTCAAAAATTTTTGACTCAGATGAATTTTAATTTCCCATGTGAAAAAATTTCAAAGCCAACTTTCACCTAAAAGTCAGAAAAACATGGAAACACAGAGTACGAAACTGTCGTGTCTTTCATGTGAGGAACCTATGGTTCCTAAGTCCTCTCCCAGACTGGGAACCAAAATGCCTTCATGTTGTACAGACATCTGTACTGTAAATGTTCTTTGTCTTACCAGAAGCAGAAATAAATTAAAACTCCATGAGGCACCACATTCTCATGGCAATTTTAGGCCCTCTTTGAAAGCTGATTAATGTGCAGCCAGTGCCTTGCTCTTAAAGTTCACTGTGTTGTATTAATGTTGTGAATTTGTAACTTGGGGAAAACCACTGACTTGGGGCATTTAATAGGTTATAGTAACCTGTTCTATGCAGTGATGGGAGCCACATGCTGCTTGTTCTTTAATGGATTGTAGCAAAGCTTGTTCATCAGCAGACCTGTGCTTAATGAGAGAATACTACAATAAAATCTTTTGGTAAATGGCCTAGGTACACACCTTCCATGTTGATAAGGTTTTTTTTTTTTTCACTTGGCAATAATACTTGGATGGGTGCTCCAGTAGATCCTTTGTTCCTAAGTTAAGATTCTCCTATCATTAAACTTCTGTCTTCAACGACTGATCAAGATCAGCCGTAGTACCAGTAAAAAGTGAGCACAGCCAATGTGCCTCTCCATTCTTATTTCCATAATTGCAACACAATTCTCCAAACAACAGGACCATTTACAGAAATCAATAATATTACTTTCATCTGCATTTTTCTTTCACTCCAGCAATATCACTATAATTTCCTCTTTCAAGTCAGAGAAATAAAAGTGTTATAATCCCAAGCTGCCTCTCCCTAATGTGTTGGGGTTTTTTTTGTAATTTTCCAAATGAATCCCAGTATCTGGTTAAAGACTAGCACAGTGTGATGAGTTCATTAGTTTGCTGGTCTACAGTCTCTGATTCACATTAAGAAACTGAAGGTCTTTGAATTAGCAAAAATTAGATGAGGTCATTAAAGACACAATGAGATCACAATTGCCAGAAACGGCCTCATGCTGTACAAAGTAAGGTCAAACCTGCTATAACAATTACTCATTCCTGGTTTTTTCCTTCGTTACATACGTGTTAACTAACAGTCGTGGGTAACCCACAGCTTAACATGAGTGAGATGCCCTACAATCTGTCGTAAGTATTGTGTTGTACAGTGAATGGGAAGTTGCTTAGTGAGATATTTTATAGCAATCTTCTCTTGCCCCCAGAAACCACAGCGGGCACTAAATAAGATTGGACCAAAAAGAGATGGCAGGGGGTTTTGATAACAGTTTGAATGGGAAGTAAGATTTTCCACATGGGCTGCATTTTATAAAACCGCTAGAACCCTTCTCCAGGAAGATAAAATTGAGATGCAGCAAATGAGGCTCCTATGCAGGACAGGCTTGACTGCTTCTTGTGTCTGTAGCTGATGTGAAAGTCTTGTCTCCGTGGAAGTCCAGATGTGCTCAGCAAGCCAGTCCACGTGGTCAGCTTGCTGGAAGACCACTTTGTCATGGAATATCCCTGTTCCTCTATCACATTTGCCTTTGACCTATGGATAGCTTCTCTTCAAACAAAGTGAAAGTCCAGTCAACAAAATGCATGGATTACTTTCCTTTTTCCTTTTGCACAGAGGAGAGTGCTGCGTTCATTATCTGGGGGCAGCCGCCCATTGCAAGCACAGAGCAACTTGGTGAAGGCTGACAGATCCTCTAGCCTTTTATTACTTTTCTAAACAGCTGAAAAGCACGTTTAAAGCCAAGTGTCTCCATGGCAATAGATATACAAAACAAGCTGAACAAAGAGTTAAAAGGAAGAATAGCCAGAAGAGAAGACGATCAATATTATAATGAATTCAGTATTTGCTTCCAGATGTGCATCTCAGAAAGCCGATCCATTTTTGTATGGTTTAGGATTATTTCTCTCTTCCTCTTCACACTGCTCATGAGAGGCAAAGTGGAAAAATGGCCCTTCCAGCACTGCAACTCGCCACATTCCTTCAGCACGGTGCAACAGGCAATGCACTCTGCAAGGCCAGAGCAACTCACTGAGCACTTCATAGCAGCTCTCAGCTCTGATGCATTAAAGTCTGCAAGGAAATTTAAGGCTCCATTTCATCTGCTTTCACTGTGAAATGCCTCCTCCCTAGATTACAAGTGACAACCTCACTTACATGTCACGGCTGAGGAGACATGTGAAATTACACGTCCATTCTGGGCTGTGCCAGAGGAAGAAAAAATGCCCTCTTTGACAACTACTGTCCAGACACAAGGTATACAGAGATCAGGGGCTCTGCCTGGAAATTACAATTACTTGTGGACAGGAAGGTGAGTGTTGCATCCTGACAACTGTTCCACTGTAACAAATACAGAGTGCTCCTCTGCTGCCTGCTGCTTCTCCCTCACTCTGGAAATATCTTCTATTAGGAGAGGCTGGACTCTGCTCAGGTGCTAACTTGCTGGCTGTAAACATGCACAGGCTCAGACTTTGCTTTCAGGCAATTCTTATCTGTGTCCCTGTAACCAAAGTAATTAATGACCCTGACTGGCACAGACATCTGAAATTCCTTGCAGTTATACCTGAATTATGAACAAAAAATATAGTTAGCCGAGAGCTCTTAACTGACAGAAGCACTTCTGGCTGTGTACAGAGGTGCTCTCTATGACCAAGAGAAGCTGCACACCTCTTCTGTGTAGCTCGGTTGTGACGTGCCTTTTCACTCTCAAAAACACATTTCTGTTCTTCTTGTCTCCTTGTTTCCATCCTGCCTTGTTTCTGCCTGGATAGGGATTGCCAACAACAGCCTGCTAAGATACCTCATACATCTGTGTTTAGGTGTTTGCCCTTTTTATTTCCAAACTTGTTTGACTGATGATGGGGAAAAGATCTGCTAATGAAGCTGCAAGTGTAAGACACTGTGAATTTGGCATGCCAGTGCTTTTCTGACATTTCAATTGCCCTGAGGTTCTACTTCTCTGTGTTATGGAGCTAAGGCCTGGGGTTTTATCAAGGAATTTTTCTATTTGTAAAGAGGTAAATCATTAATGTTAATAGTCTTAAAATAGCAAGGGGGAACATGTTTTGTTTTAATATGTGCAGTACAACTTGTGTGCAAATAAATAAGGAGCAACCAGGTTCATTAACACTGATGTATTAGCCTGAAAGGGAAAAAGAGAGTATAAGCAGCTAATGTTGTTTATACTGTAATCCATCTTCCATGTCACTGATGAGAAAGAAACCTTTCTTAAATTTCCTATCAATCTTCCTGACCTTTTTTTTTCTGTTTACACCATTTGCATCTTTAAATGGATTATTTTGTGCTGTGAATTTTTCCCTTGGTAATCCACTTAAAAAAAAGAAAAATGTCTCCCCTTAGAGTTTGCTTCTTCCAAATGCCTAAGACCCTGGTCTTTAAACCCCCAGTAGAAAGAGCTAGTGTTTGCCATTTGTCCCATGGGGCAGCAATCCTAGGCTCTACCTAAACTGGACCCGAAGGAAAGTCCTAGGGTCAGCCCCACTGTTCTTTCATCCTGGAAGAAAAATAAGGCAGGTGGGGCTGAGAATGGTAATGGATATATCCAGAGCTGATCCGTCAATTTTCTCCCCTCTTGCCTGGCCTGAACGCTCTGACACGCTGCAGATTATCAGCAAAGAAGCACAGGATGTGTAGGCAGGCAGTAGGGATCTCTCATACATCCATATAGCATCACCACTGCTCACTCTGAAATAAAGACATGGTAGGTACAGAGCAGCAGAGCAGATAGAGGTTGCTGGTGTAACACAAACACTTTGCATGTTCAGCATTCACCCAGCACGACCGATGGCTTGTACACAGCTTCTGATGGCCTGTGGAACTCCTCATGTATTTAGTTAAAATTATAAGAGCACATGGGCAAGTTAAAGAGGTTCAAAAGTTACTCTGTCAGCTGTGGCAACTGCCTATTATTCCAGGCAGAGGCAGCACAAGAAATATAAATAAATAAGGTATTTACATGCATTGTTTTAATTATTTTACTAGAATAAAACTGCTTAGTTGAGCAGGAAAGAGTGAAAAAGAAAATCTGGCTAAAAGATAAAAAAATAAACCAACTACCATTGGACTATTATAAAACATTCCTTCTAATCTCTGTGCTTCTAGAAAAAAAACAGACCCATCTTTCATCCCTTTCTACCAGTTTCCATTCCTTTTTACAGAAGAGCAGCGGAAGGTTCCCCAGCCGAGCTCTCAGAAACAGGAGACCATTCTTCTTGGGAAAGAAAGCGCTCTGGCTTGAAAGCTTTAGGAGCTGGCTTTGAAGATTTCACACCAACAAATAGCTGTGCTCAGAATTTTTTATCTCAGTTCTGGTAAGTACACAGACGGCAGCAAATCCTCACCCTGCCACCCAACAAAGGGTTCATCTGAGTCCATATGAATTGCGTTTGAAGCTGTAATTGTTGGGGAGGGAGAGGAGAGCAGAACGGCCCATAAAATCCAGCTCTTAAACTACACCCCGCGAGGTGGTAGGGACTGACTAACCTGACAGGACATGAACCAGACAACTTACTAAATCACTCCTAACCCTACCTCCTGTGGGAAGCTGCAAAAATGAAAGTTTTGATATTTTTAGAACCCAGGCTTCTGGAGAGTGAGAAGCAGTTTACTGACACATATACTGCAAAGAGAAGAATGCAATTTGTGATTGTCATCATGACATTGACTTGCAGCGCTCAGCCCTTTGTGGTGGTACCACAGAGGGGATGGAAGCAGGTGAGGGGATCTCCCCAGAAGTGGCTGCTGCTCCTACTTCTGCACATCTCTATGGTTTCCTCTGCAATAAAGAAGGGTTGTGTAGTGAGTTTAAAATCCTGACATGCAAAATATAACGCATGTCGCTGTGTGCTGTGGAAAACGATCACCAGTGGAATTACACATTCTGTACCGGCTGCTGAATCCCCCATAGCAGCTAAAGAGCCGGGAGGACGAGACTGTCATTAGCCTGTCTCCCTCCCTCTGCTTCAGAGCATAAACCTCTGCCAGACACTCAGGCAGAACAAAACACTTAATCAGTGTTAAGGATGCATCTGGTCCCTCCAGAGAGATGAGCTGTTCATTTATGCTTGTTTACAATATGTTTATAAACATTAGTGGACAGGGATAGATTACCCCAGTTTACTGCCGCATAAAGGAATCAGCTGCTTACGTTCCCTATCATATCTATTGCTTTGCTTTAACATTACTCAAGTGGTAACTTATGGCACGGAATCTTTGTGAATTTGGCCAGAAATCAGGAGGCTCCCCATAGAGTCTGGACTGTTTTCCTTGTCGTTGTTTCTGAAGCACTACTTCTAGATCAAATTCCTGTCCGAGGTGCTGTTTTTCCCTGCCATCCCAATTGGTTTACTTTTTTAGGATTTTTTAATGTGGATAACATTTGTTTTACACTTCATATGCAAATCATATTGTAATGCAAAAGACATTGTTGTGATGACACTTCTACTACGTCAAACATTCACGCCCCAGCCACAGAAAGCAGTCTTTGTAAAGAAAGTTTTTACTTGTTTTGTTCTTATTCTAAGAAGATGTTACCCATGCCTCTTTCTTCTGAGTTGTAACTGTACAGGGCAGTGGCAAAATGGAGAGAAACTGCAGCTTTGATTGTGTACAAACCTCTAGGTGCTCTGAAGTAGGTTGATGAGACGGGGTTGCACCAAGTCCATGGAACAGCCCTGCTCTGCATTTTTTACCTGTCTCTCTCGTTTTCCTTCATCTTCTCTTTGATAATGAGCTTTTTAGGATTAAATTGTTTCATTTTAAGCCTTGAATGACACATCATGATCTCTGATTTGACTTTAATAACCATATTACAAAACATGGAGAAAAAATAAATTGAAAGAAGGCAGTGGAACAGATTTCATACAGGGGAATGTGATGGGCCAAGCGATCGGCTGGGTGTAAATCAATACGGGCCGATTGCTTCGGGAGAGGCTCTACCACACTGGTGAGAGAATACAATGGCAAATATTCAACCTAAGGTTCCTGTGTTGTAGACAAAACCATTCACAATCCTTGAATAAAAAGGTAGATCGAGTTGTAGCTTCTTCTCCCTGATCAGGTATTTACAGCAGAACCTTCCAGAATCAGATAATAATTTTCATTTTTTTTGGCTGAAAATCAGGTATTGTCAGGAGTACCATCACACCTCTCATTAGACTGGTGTTTTGAATGATCCAGCAATCCCATCAATCAATGGATACATGAAAAATGTCTGTGAGCCTGATCTCCTCTGATGGGACTCCCCAGTTACCATCAGGCATGACTTGCATATAACAAGCTGGACCTGAGAGTGCAAATCACTACGGATAAACAAATCTAGTGAATTATGGGACAAAGCTAAGTACCATATGGGAAAAGCAATCTGAGCAAAATCTTCTCTCTCATTCAGCAACACTCTGAGGGGCAGATTGTTTGCTTTCCTGGTACGAACATGCCTGTGCAAACCCAACCAAAGGGATCCGGCGGCCTCTTTTCACTGACAACAGAAAGCAGTTATTCCTATGCCAATGGAAGATCCTTGAATGTGCATGTCTTCACTATCGTCTGCACTGTGTTTCTGAGCAGTAGACATGATCCCTTTCTTTTATAAAATTTCAGGTGGGAGACTGAGAGAATTGTGTTTGTTTGCACCTGCTTCTCGAGGGCTGTATTCTCCAAAGAATACAGCACGCATTAAGGAGGAAAACGGAGTCCTGTATCAAATCATCCTATACACATGCAAATTGATCTTTTTGCAGGATGAAATAGCTTGTAGACAAGATTAATTCAAAAGGGGTGCAGGTAGAATCTTGATGTATTGTTATACAGTGCTAATATGTATGCAAAGTAAGTGACGCTGAGTATGCAGTTCTTCAGTTCAGACTCACCACCAACATTTGCACCAAAGGAAGCCAAATAACCTTTCAAGCATAAATAATTTCTACCTGAAATAGTATTGTACTTCTTTCACCGCATTAGATACAGTATAAGGGAAAAAAGCACTTCAGATTTCAGAAAAATTGATTTCAGATGCATTGACAGATTTATAAAATATTAAGGCACCAGAATTAAGTTTAAAAAGGATAGAATGGTTATAGAACCTAGTTTGAGTTAGAACAGAACTAATTCTGTTCAGTGATTTTACTTTTCTGTAGCAGGTTAAAACTAAGAAACTGCTTTGCTCCTGGGTTTCGGCACCAATTTTGTGGTGGGTTCAAGACCACAATTTAAAATAAAGGAGCAGAAAGCAAAGCAGTCAGGTCTCGATGGCATCTCAGATAAATTTGCCAGACAACAGATAGCTTAGGGAAAATGGAAAAGGATTTATTAACTCTATAACTGTGCACAGAAAGGAAGAAAAGGTTAAGCAAGGTAGTGCACACAAACTAGAAACTGTGTCACAAATGTCATCACGTATTCTGAGAAAAGTATGGTGGGAGGTCACTATCCTATTGGTCCCTTGGGTCTTTTCTCACATTAGAGATCTGGGGGAAAAGAGTATGTCAGTCAAGTAGAGACGAGTACCACCACCCCCTCTATTATTCATGCATCACCCCCATCTGTGGTACAGCGAGTCCTAAACTGTTTGCAGACTGGTGAATTCTTCAGTTCTTCAGCACAGATTCTCCAGCTCAATGCTCTTGGGATGGACTGATTCCTCAGCATCTGAATTGCATCCCTTGGTGCAGGAGACATGCTTTCAAACAAAGGTGCCCAAGGTTTAAGGATTCTCAAGTCCTTCTGCTTTCTTCAGCTAAGCATGAAGGAATTCTCCCCCAAAACTTAAGCACCCCCAGACTTTCTCAGCAGCAGAAATGACAGACAGTCTCTCTTCCTGCTGATCAGTCTTGGCCACGTGTGGGACCCAAGATGGAGACTGACCGCATGGCTGCGTCAGCAGGGCCACCCCCCCCACACTCTGCACGTGGCCGATAGTGTTTTCCAGGACACTCTCCTCTTTCCTCCTGTCTCAGCTCCAGGAGGAAGAAAGAGGACTACTCCAGCTGACCACGCTGCTGAAGGGTTGCTCCGTGGCGGGGTGGTGATGGTAAACCTGCACCAAAGTCTTGCTTCTCCAGTCCGTGGCCAGGATCATGCAGCATCAGGTCTGGGCTGGGGCGAGGAGAGCCGCGTGGAGCCACTGCATCTTCTGCTTGCAGTGGTGGAGCCGTCGCCGCGGCCAAGCCTCCTTCCCCACCAGCACCGCCCTGAGAACAGGGGGGAGGGGTTAGCACTGGGCAGCAGCCCTGTGCTGGGCTGAAAGCCCTCAGCAAAAGAGAGCAGGACTGGAGACCACTGGCCTTTTTATATGCTAATCTAGCAACACCTCTTAGGGCAGGTCTTGGGACAATGTCACCTCCCCCAGGACAGGTAACTGGGGGGAGGGGTCCTCTGAGAGTAACATAACTTTTTGTTCTTCATGAAAGCACAAATCTGGACATCTGAAAATTCTAGTAACTTTCAAACTGCAACATTTTCACTGTCTTCTAAGTAGCTGCATTTTCTGAAGTAACAGCATATTTGTACAGACAACATCTGCTCCTACAAGTAGTAATGCTTGGTGTCTATAGAGTCTACCGAGGGCTGGTTTGCAGAACAACTCTTGCTTAGACTTTCTCCTGTGCAGACCAAGGTCACTGCCAAACCCTGTGCACCATGCTGGGGGTGCAGTAAGCAGAGGCCACAACTGTGGGGAGGACTGGACAGGACACATGACCCTACACTGATCAACAACATATTCCTTCCCATAGTCATCATATTCAGTAGAAAGTGAAGGGACCATGCAGCTGGCATCCAGAGAGGTCTCTGTCTGTTCTGCTTTTGAGCCCAATCTACTCCTCCTTAAATCCAGCCGCAGTCCAGCTCCTGCATCCAGCTCATGTCTGCTGCTGAGTCCCGTATGGGAGTTTAACACTCTGTGCCCACAGGATCAGTAGTGACAATGGCATAAATGCCAGCAGGGAAGATGGGTTCAGTATTGGTTTTGCACATTTTTCATTTTACTATTATTTTCATTAAATCTCATTTAGTTTTCTTTTCGGATCCGTAAGTCTCTCTCCCTTATCTCCTTTCTCTTCCCCTTTTGGGGAGGAAAGGGGTGAAAAAAGAGCTTTTGTCATTCATCTAGTGGCCAGCCCAGTCTCAAACCTTGAGAACATTGTTAGAAAACTTTCTTTAGAATCTCATTTACACGACCAGTGTTTGTAGAAGTACTGAAACTGCAGACATCAAAATTTGTAATGCTGTCCACGTGAGAGATGTCTATGGGAGACAGCAGATTTTATACTGGATTGTAACCATTACGTTTAGTTTATTCCTTAGGAGTAGTTCTTGCTGTGTTGCCAGACCAGAACAAAGGAACAGTGACGTAAGTCGTGCTTTGCAAGCAGAATTTTCTGTCATTCTTAATTCAGAAGCAATTTCATTGATTTCACTTCCAAGTTTTAAACAATGTCAGAACTCATCTCTGAACTTTGGGTGCTTTCCTTTGCACAGCCCAACTCTGGACAACTTTCAATGCAGTCAGGGTAAAATCATAATTAAAGATTACTCCTGGATATATTTACAAGACATTTACAGGAATTTGCAAGCTCATTTAAAACTAGAGGGTCTGCTCTTTGACACTCTATTCTTACCTCTATCAAAGACTTTCAAAGCCAGATTACAAGAAATCTCAATTACTATCCAGCTTTAATATACCAAGAGAAAATTTAACTGTGGCAGCAGTTCCCCATGCATTGTGTCCCGTTGGCTAACACCAAGCTGCTTCCTAGGCATTCTGCTGCCTTTTTTGATCCTGGTACTTTGGGACTATGTAACTGATGGGAAATGAACTCAAATAGGCATAAAGAAAATCAGAACCCTCTGGATCAGGACTTCGCATTCAAAAGCCTGAGATCTTTTACCAGAGCATTCCTCATCTCGTCGTGGGAGGCAGAGACACTGAAGCAATCATGCCTACACACTACTTCTGAAGCTATTTTAAAATATGAAGAGAGACTTAGTTGGAAATGTCAGTTTTGAAAAGCTGTGTTAGGTTTAAAACCTTTTAATTATAGTAACCTGCTTCATGCAGTGTGCAGATAGTTCAGGCAATCAGATTATCTAATGTGTAAGTCATTAATTCCTAGAAGCACCTTACACATTCCAATCATAATGGCATCACCCATTAAAAAAAAAAAAATCCATACTCCTGTGTTTGCTCTCATTTTCATCTAATAATAGCAATTGTGACCTCAGCACGGGGCATTCTCAGGGATTAATGGCCAGCTGGGACTAATGGCATCCTCGGCTACACCTCTGGTCATAAATTCCTGTCTGTCTATCATCAATCCTTATAAAATGCCCTATGCCCAGGTCATTACTATTTAAGCAGTAGTTAGAATGAAAATTGAAGGCAAATGTAGGATTGTTGTGAAGAATTTCCACCTTTTGTACTGTGAGAGTGCATTCACCCCTAATCAGAAAGCTTTGCCTTAGTAAGACATCACAGCAATCTGTATTGACTCACATGCATTGACCATGTTTCTGTGATTAGTCCTTGGGTGCAATTAACCTCCTCAGCAACATATTCTGAGGCAGAAGAATTGAAAATTCAGGATCAGAAATGTCCCCAGTCTGGAGGAAGTGTGACACCTGTTTTGATGTTTTCCCTAACTTCTGTCTAAAACATGGTTTCACATGACTAACACCACCCAGCTAGGATATAACCTTTTCATCCCAGCCCTTCTCAGGATGGCAGAAACTGAGAGCCCCAGCCTGGGTAAATCACTAACGTGACACAGGAGTTAGCAGCACTGATCTCATTAAGAGAAAAACAAAAGGAAGTGCAGCAATGATTCAAGACAGTGGTCAATATAGTTTGTTTCCCTAATAGCTTTCGTAGTAGGCTTATGTTAAAAATTTGACCCAAGAAGGCTCTGGATGTTGTTTAAGATTTCAACATATAGCAGAAAAAAGAAATCCAAAACACGCCTATGTATTACTGGAAATGCCAGAAATGTTTGTGAAGACAAGTAAGAAAACACGGGTGTGATTTAACTGACAGCCAACTGCTGCCGTTTTTACTTTCTGCTGACTGAATGACCCCAGGAAATATTTATGCTGGCAAACTCGTAGGTGCAAAATGGGAAAATGAATTGAATCTAAAGCTGGCAGGAAACTGCTTTCTCCACTCCCCTTAGGTATGTGTGGGTGTTCACATATTTAGAAATTTAATTAATAGCTCTCAGGGACTTTCCCTGGATATTTTTCAGTAAAGAATGTTGCCAGATTAGTTTTTTTAAAAAAAAAAAATTGCCTTTCTGTATCATTAATTAAAACCAACAAATTTTGGCCTACAAATACTCAAATGGGGAAAAACACTTCAGATAGCCAAGCTCTCACAAGCTAACAGTCACCAGGTCTAACTTTGACCTTTAATCTGCTGCTTCTTTTACTGCACATGTTCAAGCTTACTGTTTTGAGAAATCCCAATAATTAGGAAATCAAATCTACAATTATTTCTGGAGTTGAGACTTTAGAGAACACGGTGCTATACTAGCTTGATTGTTTTTAAGTGGAGGTTTCAGGAACTGTAGCCTGTAATGGAGAGGTGACATCAGGAGGGCTGGCACATCAGTGAGACAGCATCAGGAGATGCAGCTGTAGGACATCTAGTCCTGGCATGCCACAGCACTATGCTGCACAGGCAGGCCAGGGGGAAGGTAAGAAAGGACATCAGGGTTATCAGTGATGCTACAAGTGAGGAGAGGGATACTTCCCCGTTCTGTTTATCTACTGATTAATTTTAAAGTCTTTGCCGTTTCAACAGCATTGAGAGATGTTTTCTTTCCTACCCACAGTTTTTTCGTTACTCATACAGACATGCTGAACACACTGCAGAAACGGTTGTTGCTTTCATTCTCAGAAGCAACTGTTAGGTGGCAATGTTTTAATGAATTTCTTCTGAAATCTTGTGTCATTGAGCACCAAGTTGGAAGAAAACCCAAGGCTGCTATACAGAAAACAATCATCAGGGAAGAGTGTGGAGACAAGGACCCTCACTGGCCTGCCTTCTCTTCCACTTTTGTCAGTGTAATTCCCACTGTCTTGCTCATGTGTGAAGGATCAGGGAGATTTTTCTGATTGCTCATCCTAGGATATTTCCTTTACTTTTTCCATTCCCATAAATGTCAAATATAGGTGAGAGGATGTGGGATGACACCCAGGATAAAGCAGCCTGATGTTATTGAGACGTACAAGAAGTGCTCTAAGTATGGCCAAAAGCTTCTGAATAGGAGTCCATCATCTCTGTAGTTTCAACTCATTCATCTTTCCCTTTTGTGGGGAAGAAAGGAAAAGAAGCTATCTGAATCAATGGGATTAAGCAGTATTTTGCCAATTTACACTAACACCTGACTCCTTTTAGATAAAGCCCAAATGAGCATTAACTCGTGCCAAAGCACACGCTCAGATTGTTGACCTAGCTGTTTAAGCTATCCTTCCTGAGATTTCGATGAACAAATGATGGAACTAATCCCATCCAATGCACGTAACCTTATGCCCAGGCAGGCGTGCATGAAATGTGGTCACCATCATGTGTCAAAGGACTTTTCAATGTATTTATTATTATTCCTTTCAGAGGGAGAAACAAGCCAGAATTGAATAAATCTCATGAAAATATTGCATCCTATGTACATGACAAGTCTCTAGCATTCGTTAACACTGATGTAAACATTTTATTATTCGAGGAGCAAAAAAAGTCGGGGGGAAGTAAAATGCATACACTTCAAAAAAACCCCAACTAGTAGTCAATGGCAGAGGAAAGATTTGGACATAATTATATGTGATAGTAAGCTTTGCCATGCACGGGAACTTTTAGCCCCCTCTAATATGCACGCTGTAAGTAGTCATTTGTATGGAAAATGAGAAACAAATGTGCTTGTTCCTTTGCTTTTGGAATCCATTGGGGCCCTTTGAGACCAATGTGTCCCTCACAACAAACTCAAGGCTCAGTCCTGCAGTTGCTTCCAATCCAGGAGGTTGTTATATCAACATAAAGTCTGCATAAACCTCACCCAGACCTGCTCCATCACGTTGTAGTCTATACCTGGATGAGTACGAAAAGATGCCCTAATGCGCAACGGGCAATCCTCCATCTGGCAACGTTGATCCTGAAAGTCCATGCCCTTAAATCACAATAGATTATTGCTAGTTTGAATTGATCAGGTTTTGTCCAAGTAAGTGGGAGACAAAGGCATTGTGAACCCTGTTAGTGTCCATGAATAGTCTGCAATGGCTGATGGGAGTGTGTCAGGACAACAGGGTAGAGTGTAATAACCCCAGTAGCTTAAAACTGAGGACAAGGTGCATTCCCCTGAATAAAAAATCAGGTAGACGTGCTAGGAGACCTGCACGGTTGAATAAGGAGCTCCTGAAGGTAATCTCAGGGAAGAAGGAAACTTACAATTCATGGAAGAAGGGATTGGTCACTTGGGAGAACTATAGGGAAGTAGTCAGGACTTGCAGGAAAGCAACAAGGAAGGCCAAATCCCTCTTGGAAGTGAAGCTGGCAAAGGAAGTAAAACAGAACAAGAAAGGCTTCTTCAAATACATCAGTAGAAAGAGGAAGAACAAGGAAGGTGTAGGGGCACTACTGAGCGAGGAGGCAGCCTTGATAACTGAGGATGCAGAGAAGGCAGAGTTGCTGATGCCTTCTTTGCTTCAGTCTTTACATCTAAGGCCGAACTCTCCTATGACCCCCAGAACTTGGATAAAGGAGAGGAAGCCTGGAGGAGGGAGTGCTCCCCACTGGTCAGCGTGGACTGGGTTAGGGATCAGCTA
>VXBP01008585.1:17687-39369 GCA_013400115.1 Rhinopomastus cyanomelas
ATGAGGAGAGGCTGAGGGACTTGGGGCTTTTTAGTCTGGAGAAGAGAAGACTTAGGGGAGATTTGATAAATGTTTATAAGTACCTGAAGGCTGGCCAGGAGGGGGGGGACAGGCTCTTTTCACTTGCTCCCTGTGATAGGACAAGGAGCAGTGGGTGTAAGTTGCAGCAGAGGAGGTTCCGCCTCAACACAAGGGGGAACTTCTTTACTGTGAGGGTCACGGAGCACTGGAACAGACTCCCCAGGGAGGTTGTGGAGTCTCCTTCTCTGGGGACTTTCAAGGCCCGTCTGGATGTGTTCCTCTGTGATCTGTGTTAGATAGTTTTGTCCTGCTCTGGGAGGGGGGTTGGACTCGATGATCTCTTGGGTCCCTTCCAACCCCTAACATCCTATGATTAGCAGAATCACCCAGAATCACAGAACACCAGGGATTGGAAGGGACCTCCAAAGATCATCTAGTCCAATGCCCCTGCCAGAGCAGGATCACCTTTGCAATGTTATGTAGCTATCGTTGTCAGCTGCTGTACTGATCTGAAACTACATTTGTCTTCTACCCATTCCTCCTGATTGGGTTTGTTTTTGGGAGAAGCTGTATTCACTGCAATAGCACGGAGATGCTAGATCCACGCAGAAATGTGCCCTTTTCTAGTTAATTACTCCTGCCAATAAGGTGTTTATCCAGGATGGCATTAATGTAGGGATAAAAGCTCTAGTCTCTCTCAATCAGATGGCACATTCTAATTGGGCTAGGAGTTCCCCTGAACAGCTGTACCTCAATTAGAAACTGATATCCATGAAGAAAGAGCCATTGGCTAATTATGCTAATAAGATATTAGCCACCATCTCTTCAAACAGCAGGCTCGTCACATCTCTCAGTGGTATCTTATTTTATTCAAAGCTCTACTGAGGAGGATTATTTACTTTCTTGCTGTAGCTCTCATGAGAATGCAACAGCTAACCTGCTCACAAATTCTGCTTTCAAAGACCAATTCTGCTAGGTTTTGGAAGGTTCAGGCTCAGACCTAGATTTACCACAAGTTGAGAGGATTATTTGGCAGCAACTGATTTAAGAGGAAATATTGAAGAAAAACTTTTCCAAGACTGGTTCACAAGAGCCACAGGAAACTCCCCTGCCTCCAATCCAGTGACAATACCATTTCTTCAAAAGAATGACTTCCTATCGAGGGAGAAGAATGGAGAGAAGAACTGTAACTCGTACAAGCAAGCAGACTTCAAAAAGCTCTTTTAATGTTTTGTCTTGTTTGACTACATAGCCGTTCGTTACCATGTTTCGTTATTAATGTTTTTAGAGTTATACATGGAAATATAACATGAAGTGTGGGACCACGATGGAAGGTGCCCAGCGAAGGGCAACAAACCTCATGAAAGGTCTGGAACACAAGAGCAGCTGAGGGGACTTGCATTGCTTAACCTGGAATGAAGGAGGCTGAGGAGAGACCTGCTCTCTCTTTACATCTTCCAGGAAGGAGGTTAGAGTGAGGAGGGGAACAGCCTCTTTTCCCTGGCAACAAGTGATAGGACTAGAGGAAATGGCTACAAACTGCTCCGGGGGAGGTTTAGGCTCAATGTTAGGAAGAATTCTTTGCTGAAAAGGTTACTACACACTCGAGTAGGCTGCCCAGGGCAGTAAGGGAGTCACCATCCCTGGAAGTATTTAAACAGGTGTGGACCTGGTGCTTAGGGATACGGTTCAGTGGTGACCTGGCAGCACTGGGTGGAGAGTTGGACTTGATGATCTTGAAGATCTTTTCCAACTGAATACATTTAGTAATTTAGTGATGACAATGGGTTTCTGCTTGAATGAAGTAGGATGTGACAAATTGAAAATTAACTGAATACCAGGAAAGATAATACAGCCTTTTCTAATTAAGATCTCTATCACCAAATTATTTTAAGATAACATCATTTCAGATGCTTGTTCATTTGATTGCATTTTTCTACATGAAAGTCTGGCTGCAGAGGATGAGAATGTGTCCTTTAAGGTGGTGTCCCTGCAAGGGTTCAGAACAAGCCCACTTGTGGGCCCAGGCTTGCACCCCATGTATTGCATGGACACAGGACTTGGACTAGGTGATCCTGCTCTGGCAGGGGGATTGGACTAGAGGATCTTTGGAAGTCCCTTCCAATCCCTAATATTCTGTGATTCTGTGACTTGCCCAGCTCAGCTCCTCTAAAGCCCCTCACTGCTCCTTAGCTTTCAAGAGATTTACACAAAGGTCAAAGCTCAGCAGAGAACTCTTAAACCTCTCTGGTCTTGCACATGTTTGTGGGTCCACGTGAAAAAGCTTTGTTGTACTTAATAACAGCATGTTGGCATTGATTAGAGAAACTTTAACTTTGAAATTAATTGTTTAGCTATTATCAATAGGTAACTCATGGATACACAGAATCATTTAAGTTGGAAAAGAAAGTTAAAGTCATCTCTGCTCTTCTGTTCTCAAGCCTTCTGAGTAAGCAACACCGAAATATCTGCCTGCATTGCAAACAGAGAACAAATGTATGCCTGAAATTAATTAAAAAACCCAAAACCTACATCTATTTGCATTCATAAAAAGCTCACCTCATATCACAAAAGCAGCTATTACATGTCAGCATGTCACTTGCACTGGGAATATTGGATCCAATTCGTAGCTCATAAATGTCTAATTAAAAAAATATGTATACAACACTTTTAATTGGTTCATTGCATCATTTGTTTTTATTACGGTTTTAAACCCTTGCACACCAGTCAGGTTAAAACCCTCTCAATTTGCAAGAAAATACTATGAGGAAAGAGTCTTTAACAATGCAAAGATAAGTGGGCATTCAGTAATCACCTATGCAGTGATGGGTAATGGCTGAACGCTCGCTAGAATCTGGGCATCAATTCTTCGCAAAGCAAACTCAGTCTGTCTGTGACACATTGTTAACTGTGCCGGAGAATTCAGCATAGAATTAAAAACAGAGAGGACCTGAGCTTTAGGTTCACTCCAAAACATTAAGTACAGCAGATGTATCTGCTTCTTGATTAAAAAGAATGAGAATTAGAAATCAGAAAATAATACTCACCGTTAGTTTTGTCGCTGTTGATTTCTGGAGCACGGTAGAAATAAAGTTAAATAAGAGGTGTCTTACAGCTAACTCAGTTTTTATCTAATACTTGATAAAGAAAATTCAATTCATAATTATTTATGAACTAACATGAAGGAGTTTATTACTTTGATTACTCACTAATCATTTCCTGTAAACAGAGTGACCTAAAAATCCCATATAATCAATAAAGTAGTAAGTTTCAGATTTAAATCACCACACCTTGTATTCTTGAGCAAACCTTTGAGTAATTTACAAAGGCCGTTGAATTTTATAGTAAGTGTTTTTCAAGCCAAGCTGGATTCTAAACAATAATGACTTTTTAATGTGGACCTGTGATTACATTGTCATAGTGAAATACTGCAGTCTTTGACTGCATTCGAAATGAGGCAGAGGGTGAATTACTCCAAAGGCATAGATTACCATAGCCTCAGGTAAAGCAATCTTCATAAATTAAACTCCAATCTAAAGTGACCTGTCACTACAAACCTGTTGCTACTCCTAGTAACTTAAATTTCAGTGTACAATTTGTGAACAAGTTCCTTCCTTATTACCACAGTGGGGGAGAGTTACTTTGCTAAAGTGCTTTAAAGTGAGTGTTAGGGAGGACAATTATGCAAAGCACTGTATGGGTTTCTTTTCCATAATTTCAAAAAGCTGTTAGTTTAGGAACTGCAACCTGTTGTCTGCTAAAGTGTTATGCTTTTAAGATATTTAAGGCTGTCAACTCAAAGAGCCTTTGGTACAAAGAGAAACTATGGGATTTTCTTAACACTGAGCACACTTGGGTCGTATGCTCCACATTAGCATCTTTGGTTCAGTCATATTCAAAAGTGTTTTTGTACATTTGGCTGCATTTCCTGCGGGGTTTGCTGGTTTTCCCATACCCCAGTGTGGGGAAACCTAGTTTAGAAATGTTTTTTCAGAGATACCAGAGCAGCTGTCTTCTGAAAATCATGTGACTGAGGATTACCTCAGAGAAGGCTTTGGAATGCAAGGCTCAAAGGGTCACTGTCCCAGCCCTTACCACAGCCCTGTTCTTAGAAAGTCCACTGATCACTGCAGTGGCCCCGCAGTAGACCCTCAGTAGCTCTCAGTCCAGCCTAGGAAGGAAAACTGAGATGGAATTTAAATAGTTCAGCAGGCGTTCTTCAGGCTGTTAATTACATCTGATCAGCAACTGCCGTATGAACATCTCATCCATCCTTGCAGCATTAAGTGGGTACTTCCAAGAAAAGAAAGGAGGTGGGCAGATCAAGAAGGTGAAGACAGGAACCATCTAGCCCCTGGTGTAATCTCTACCTGAAATAGCCACTTCACTAGACTGCTGAAAAAACATGAGTCTCCTTGGCTACTGTGGCAGCACATCCAAAGCTTTAAACTCCCGCATATTGTCATGGCCCTTCGAAACTATCTATTGTAGACAATTATTGAAATGCTTGTGACATCAGGATGCTGTTATGGTATCTTCTTCTTCGTCAGCTGAGGCTTTGTGGCTTCCTTCTAGGCTGGCAGCACCCTATTTCTGAGTTGTTGCAATCACTGACTTCCACATCACTTTTGCTGGATCAGCAACCTACCTGAAGGGAGATTGTAGTGAGGAGGTTGTTGGCCTCTTCTCCCTAGTGACTAGTGGTAGACAAGAGGAAATGGGGTCATGTTGTGCCAGAGGAGGTTTAGATGGGACATTAGGAAAAACTTCTTCAAAGAAACAGTGGTGAGGGTGTTAAAAATAGTGGGTAGACATGGTGTTTTGAGAGACAGTTTACTGGTTAGGGTTTGTGGGGAAGATGGTTGGACTCGATGACCATGAAAGTCTTTTCCTATCTTGGTGATTCTATAATTCTCTAACTTTTTTCAGCTTAATTCCCACCATCACAGCTGGTACTCAGTGTTCTGAGACTGAGCAGCTGGAAAGAAGTGACAAATGCAGTTATGTTGTCCTGACCAGTTAAAGTGAGGATGGGTGGGTGAGAATGAGAGAAGTGAAACTAACAGCGTTTCTGCCATTCTGCCTTGAACTTTCACCAAGGAGAATAAGGGGCTTCTAATCCATCCAGCTCCAGGTCAGTACTCTTCTCTTCAAGATCCAGCACATGGTGGTTGGCTTTGCCATGTCAGCACAGCAGAAGTCACATAGGGAAACCCTGTTTTTCTTCATAAGCATTCTTGTTTTCAAATCCCCTCCAGGGATTTAGTTCTTCACAGGATGGGCACCCCAATAGCTAATACAAAATTTAGCAAGCCTGTGGTGATCAGAAAGCAAGGAAGCCAGGAAAGGGAGTAGAGAAGGAGAGCAGAGAGTCAAAAACCTCTTGAAATGTCAGAAAAGTAAAACAGGTATCCCCCCGGCCACTCATGTCCTTCTTTTCCCTAGAGAATGTTTACAGCTTTAGTCCTCTGTTTATAATTTTAGTTCATCTTCACCCAGTTTCTATCCCACTCATCTCTTGGCTCAATGATTGCCCTGCCAGCACTCCTTGTGCCAACAGCTGAGGCTTACACAAAACTAGAAGGTTACACTATGCTCTGTAAAGAGCCAAATTAATCTCTTTAACCCAAAACCCTTGCTTTTGAGAAAGCAGGACCAAAGTATGCCACCGTCTGCGTGCTCAAACAGGGGCTTAAGGAAACACTGAAATATTTCTTTTGGCTGCATTTGCAGCTATCCTGCGGGCGGCGAAGAAGAAGTTTAAAAGGTGGGGGTGAAGAGTGAAATACGTTTTATTGATATATGAACTAGAATGAAACATTTTATGTAAATAGTTTCAACTTCTTTTGGGCTTCTTTTTGAAGCCTAAACCTGATAGTCCTGTGTGGGTTAGAGAAGCCCAATATTTATTGCAACTGCCTAAATGAGCAGGCATTACTGGGTATCAATTAATGGTTATCAATAGCAAATTTAATTTCTGTTAATCAAGATCATCTTATTCATACAGCATGACTCTTTTCTGTCTTTTCTTTTTCACTGGTTTGCTTTTTAGCTTAATAAAAATCTTGGTCAGGCTCCTGCACATGATAAACAGGATGCTTTCACAGCACAGCGTCTGCATTTGAGTCACAAGCTCAGGTCTTTGCTCCCTGGGATGACAGGTTTATATATAGGAGGGTAATGAAGCAGAGAAAGGTTTCAGTGTTCTTCCCCCTCTTTAGGGTGTTACGCCTTCCTTATTAAGAATGACAGAGGACTGGGTCATGTAGATGTTTCTGAGAAATAAACAGAGCAGTTTGAAGAGGACAGAATTTAGTGCATACCCAATGTCATTCAATATTAGGTTTTCATGCAGCTTCTTTTGGAATGAGTATCTCCTTCCTCAGCCCAGTTATTCATATTATGCCCACTTCTTGCACTCTTCTTTTTCCATGTTTATTCATCCTCTTACCATGATCATTGGTGTCTTAAGAAAACGTGTTTTCCAGGCTTCTTGTGTCTGCCAGGCAGTTTGCATCTCATGCACAGTTAGTTGAAGCTTGTGAACAGTTCATCCAAACATAACTTTTTCAAGAGTTGTGAGAACGATAAACTTTCATAGAATCATAGAATCATTAGGGATTAGAAGGGACCTCGAAAGATCATCTAGTCCACTCCCCCTGCCACAGCAGGATCACCTAGACCTAGTCTTGCGTGTCTTTCTGCTTGAGAAAGATCCTGCATGTATCAGAGAGTCTACTGTAAGATGATTGAAGAGAAGAAGTAAGCCTATAAAATAGAGCTCACTCAGTTAGCTCATTAATATTGTATTCTGCAGAGAAGCACTCCTAGACTCACCATCCCTGCCTCAGAGGGACTGGTGAAAGCACTTGGTCAGCACATTTCATACTCACTTTATTTGCTTTCCAGCAACATTGCTTACAAGATATTCAGTTGCTTCTCCTACAACAGCATCCACAACTGAATAACCTAGTGCTATTTTGTCCTGCCTCACTCAGTTACCAAGAGAGGACACAGTGACAGAGGAGAAAAGAAATTTATTGTTCCTCTGGAGGGTTTGGCCCCAACCATACTCATCGACCACTGTTTGGGTAGTGCCTGCTCACAAGATTACCAGTTTTGTTATGGGATTTTCTGGAGTTCTCCTCACCATGGAGTGTCTCACAGTTATTATGTGTTTCCATAATGTAGTTGAAGGTGGAGGAACATTAGCCTTGTTTGACAGGTGGGGAATTGAGGCATGGAAGGATTAAGGCTAAACACTTACATCTGGATTTCCAGCACCGCAGTGCACCTACACTCCTCTGCCATTTCCGTTGTTCAAAGACCACCACTGATGGACTGCCTTGCAGTCCACAAACAACGTTTGGTGCAAGGGCAGGATCCAGTTTCCTCTATAATGCACAAGGGAGGACATCAGACAGAGCTAGGACATCATGTCCCCCACCCTGATTCATCCCCCAAAAGAGCCAATTCTAGTTCAAAGTGACCCTCTTGCCAAAAAGACCAAATAGAGACTAAGGGAACAGAATTATTTCTGGTGTTTTCTGGGTACTCTGCATCATTAGTGGTCTCAGGCCATCTAATTTTTGTTACTGATGAAGTCACATGAAGCTGAAGAGACATTAATGCAATGAAAGTAGAGTATTTTGAGCTGTGCAATCTGTTTTAATGGATTAATAAGGAATTGTGTTTTCAAATTAATGACGTAATAAATACAATAAAAGCAATTTTCAGTTTAATTGGAAAACAAACACATCCGAATGACTTGCTCATTTTACAATTCAAAGTGACATTTGACTGCTACAACACATAGGTGAAATTTACTGCTTTACAAGATCTGGTAATGGAAGATTTTTCAGTTAAAAGAACACTGAAATTATCAAAGCAAATACCATTTGAACTCATTTCACAAGCCAAAATACCACATCAGCTATGCCAGGTAGCAAAATCACAGGATCACAGAATTGTCAGAGTTGGAAGGGACCTCTGGAAGTCATCTAGTCCAAGCCTCCCAGCCAGAGCGGGTTCAACAGATAGGAAGGGGTTTTCATACAACAGAGCTTGAAAACAGCGTAAGTTAGTGTCACCTCATTGTCACCAATGCAGGCAAGAGCCTGCTGTGGAGGAAGCAAAGATCATAAGAATCAAAGCAGAGAACAATATGATACTGAGTGAAAGATAATGAACAATTTTAATACTGGCCTGTTTTGATCAAGCTCATCCATTGCCTTGCCCTGAAATAAGCTTTTAAAATCCTTTTTCCTATAATTAGTATGATTATAATTAATACCATTGTTTTTGTACAGGAATCTGGTACAATTTGGTTTGTTGGCAGGCGTTTCAAGGACCAGGTAATACACAGAATGCCAAAAGAGGTAGTTTCTAGGGAAATAACACTTCAGTGTTTGAGAATAGGATTTCAGTCAGCAGGAGGGTCCAGATGGGCCATATGGAAAGAAATCTCACAGAAAACCATAACCTGAGCATGGCCTCACATCTATTCCCCAAAAACACGGGGAGCATTTTGAAGCATCAACAAATTCAAGAGGTTGGCCAGCTGTGAGATGTATGGAGGACATCACAAGAGGTAGGACAAGGCTCTGGAGCTGCAGTCTGCTGTGGGAAGTCTCACACAAAGGGGTGAGGCTTGATGGTGAAGTGAGGGCACAATGAGCCAGAATGAGTCAAGGGATGACGACCATTCCCCCACTACAAGTGCTGGGGACTTACTGCCCTTTGTTGAAAACATTTTTAAGAGATAAAAATCATAAACATTACATATCTTGGCCCCCAGAACATCCCCATTTTATGACCATATCTCAGCCTCTTGGGAATGCCCAACAATGTGAACATCCATGCAGCATATAGGGAGCAGATATAGGGGTTTCTCCCTACAGGAGGAACCATACAAGGTTCTGCCAGGCTGCTGACACATTCTGATTGCAGGCTCTTGCTTATTTGCTCTGTTGCCAAGACTATCAATCAAATACTACACTTGCTATTGATCCAAGGAAATATTTATTTGCTGTTGTATACAGCACGAATGCATTATGCTATGTCGTGTAACACTATCAGCCAAACAACAGGTACAGGATGGGAAGCAGCAGAACAATGGCAACATTAGTGCTGTGTATTTTCCAACCTATTTTAGCAGATGGACAAAACCTGTGACACCTGTGGGTGTCTGAGCCTTGAGATGATTCCGTTCCTTCAGTGTCTTCATGGATCTATCTGCAGCTTAACTGACACTGCTACTTGTAGCATCTTACCTGAGAAAGAATCATACCCAGAGCTGCTTGGGGTGTTCAAGGAAGAACTTGGAGAATGGTTTTCACTGTCTACCTAACTTCTTACCCAGCTTGAACTGCTGCACACAGATCAATGAGCTGGAAGGTGTTGAGTGGGCTCTGCAAATCCCTTGGTCTCTCCAGCTCTCTTATCTGCCTCTTAAGGGGAAATCTTTCACAATGGGGCCATGACTACTGTGGGAGACCTCACACAAACATGATGAGACACCCGCAAATCTGAGAAAGGTGCCAATCTGGCATGTGTCTTTCTTCCAAGCATGGGCAGTGAGTCTCTGATCAGCCTTCAATGTGCTTTGCACTGACAAGTGTCTCACTCTGAGATGGAGGCTATGAAAAGCTGAGTTTCTGCATGCTTGTAAGGCTGTTCTTAGCCAGCCACGATCCAACCTGTCAGAGTTTTCATAGTGTTTCTCTGACATGCACAGCTGTAGCTGCTCAGATTACCTTTTGCAGATCTACCTGAGGTGTTTAAGTGTTCTGAACTTCATGTAGCTGTTTTCAGCTCAGACATCCAACTTCTCTTCCCATGGAAATAGAGAAACAACAAGTCCCTTGGCGTCTTGGTATCTGTCATATTCACAACATAGGAAGACTTTCCACTAGATGCTCACATGTGTGCAGAGGATGCAGCTCCTACCTGTGGAACTCTGTGTGCTCTTGCACTCTTAGCAGTTGTAGCAGCCTGTAGCCCTCTTTTTCTGTCTACACACTTAGCAATATGTCCTTGGTAAAGGCTCTTACCCTGATACCCATCTGGAAAGAGTCAGGTTCAAGATTGAATCATCACAGGACGACTCAAGCGTTTATTTTACCTTTAATTCTGACTTCTCACATCGTGGATATTTTGTATTTATGGGGTTCCCACAGGGACATATAATTAGACAAACAAATAATTCATTTGTCATGGCAAGAAATACAGGGTTGTGAGTAAAAGCAATATGTTTCATGTTCCTGTGTCCCTGCCTTCTGTTCCTTGCAGTGCTCTCAAATCTTCCCTCTCCTAAAAGCCAGGTGTCCTGAGTCTGGGACGCCCCACAGGAATTCTCGCTTTCTCCTATGAAACATGTAGCCTTTCCTTTCCTCTCACATCACAAATAACCTGCTCTCTTTTTCCTTAGTTGTCATGCTNTTCAGTACATTTTTCAGAGGAATGCAAACAATCATACAGACATGTGGCTATATCTGTAATGTGTGCATGGATAAACTTAGATTGTGAGTTATGCACCGAGTGGAAAATAAGTTTAAACGCCCACCACCTCATATCCAGCGTAAGTATCCATCAGTGTGCTTCAGTGGATCTCCTCCACCACACCCCCACTGTGGATGTGAGCCAAAATCTGAACAGCCACAAACAGCCCATCACCACTACATTAGTCCTCGCTGACAGACCTATACACATAAAACCTTGTTTTACATGCGTGCTCCCGCCATTCCCCAGCAGAGATAATGAGATTACATGTACGGATCACTCAGCCCAGAAACTTGTCACATTCTAATGAGTTTCTTCTCTCTGCCCACAGACACAAAGTAAATACCTGCACTTTGTCTTTGCTACATAAGATGTAGGCAGCAGTGAGGAGCTTGCCTTGAAAACACTGGCACCCGCTGCACACCGCAGCCAATGCCTGCGTGGTGATTCATTGCTGCTTTGCTCTGTTGCTTTGCATCTCACAGGAGATGAGATAACTCACAATGTGGATCTTACTGTGGCATTACCTGTTACCAGGACATTGAAACTGAGATTGAATTCCTTCCCTCCCTCCCTCCCTTCCTCCCTTCCTTTTCCTTCCTTCCTTTTCCTTCTTTCCTCCCTCCTTCGTCATAGCAACTGTGCAATCACCAGTGCCATTTGACTCCTTGATCTGGTGGTCAGTCACTGCTGAACCCGCCAACATCACGCTGCACCTGAGAGAAAGGGTATTTCCCCACTTGGAAAACAATTCTTCCAGATGAATCTTCCAGGGAAGGACTTTGTTTTCCTGCAATAGTAAGCTGGAACATAGATGGTTCCACATCAACACGAGAAGAAACTTCTTCACAGAGAAGAATCCACCTGGATGTGTTCCTATGTGACTTGATTTAGGTGATCCTGCTCTGGCAGGGGGGTTGAACTCGATGATCTTTTGCGATCCCTTCAAATCCATAATGTTCTGTGATTTGGTGACTCTATCAGATGGGTCTAGTGGTGGCTGACCCATGGAACTCCATGCTGTCACCTTCTCATGTGCCATATTGTTGGGGTGGTGTTTCATGAGTAAAGCCTTCCTTCATGCTGCACAGTGCTGCTGCAATGCTGCAGCGCTCAGTTTAATTTCAGGGTGTCCAAGTGGAGCGTAAGTGGTTCTTATGCCTTTTGCTGTTTTGGGATAACACTTGCCTTTTGTGAAAAATGCCAAAGGTGCCTCACTGGAATAAAATTCTGCTCTGATATGTTGCCCTGCAAATGGCATCCTTTGTGTCAGTGGGAGGAAGCCCTGCTATGGGTAAAAGAAGAATCTAACTGATCATTTTGCTTTTTGACACTGGATGGATCTCAGTTGTACTGAAGAACTGGAAATATGTACAAAGAGACGGTCAGTTTATGCCCTAGATTTTATAACAGGATAGCTCATTGATCTTGGCTGATAGTTTTATTTAAATTCAGTGTTACAATATGTCTTAGAGCCTGAAGAGATGAGTGAGGATTCGTACAGCTTGTGTGAGCTGAGGAGGAGAAAGAAAAAACCCCAAACCTCCCAGTACTGTATGGAGTGGTTGTCTTTTCAATTATGGATGAAAAGATGACTATGACCCTGAGGGGCTGTATTCAGACAGAATACAAGGGGGGAAGAGCCCTAAAACCAAGCAAAATCTTTACTAAGAGATGATTAAAAGAGAACATAAATGTCTGGAAGTGTTTTGAAGAAGGAAGCACAATGGAGGGAGGGAGGAAAATATGACGGTGGAACATGGAGTAATAGTATTCAATTAAAAAAACAAAAGATCTGTTGAATACCAACAAAATTCTGTTTTTCTGTGGCATCTTCTCCCAAGAGAACTTGCAGGAGCTCCATTGTTTGAGTCCTGGTAAGTGACTTGGGAGAAGCCACGAGGAAATGTGCTTTAAGGCACGTTATTGTGATGCTCAGGGATGGAATTGCTGACCTATTGGCTCATCTCTCCCAACACCCTTCCTTGTGAAGCGGTACAGAAATTACAAAAAATAAACACAGACAACAGTTGTGGAGAAAGGCTTCTGTTTATACATGAGCAGCAGGGCTACAGCAGCAGAAAGAAGCACAAAGACATCCAAGCAGATCAAAAGGGCTGATCCTGGCTGCCAATACACGGGGGAGGGAGGTGCACAGCATTGCTAAACTGCATGAGGAGTGAGAACGGGGAGGATGAATGGTCTTGCCAAAATCAGCGTCAGCCAACACCCTTGGGCAGGAATTACCAGAGCTTAATTAAAGCATTTGTGCCCTTGCAAGGTTTGTTCTGGAAGGGACTGCTCTCAGTCACTGCATTTCTATCATAAGGAAATGTAGTCCTAATAATTAATGAAGTAAGTGGTTCTTGCAGCATATGCTGAGTTTTCCTTGAGGTGAATCTGCTTGGAGGTCTCATTCCCTTCAGTAAGATAGAAATCTGAATGCCCTAGCACTAGACAGGGTAGGAGGTGCTCCTCCCGCCTTCCCAGGCTAGTTGTGTCATGTCTCCTATTGCCTGGTGGGACAGAACTAATGGCTACTTCTGGGTAATCCAGCTGCTTGGAAAAGCAAAGAGGAGAAAGGGAACTGAAAGCCTAGATCAGTGTAGGAAAAGGCCTGGAATCACATCCTGGAATCACAGAATTATAGAATAATTAAGGTTGGAAGAGATCTCTTGGATTAAGTCCAACCTTCAACCCAGTACCACCACGCTTGCTAAACCATGTTCTCTATGTGTGTTTTGAACACCTCCAAGGACAGAGATGGGAAGTGAAAGAATGAGAAATCTTTCTTTGAAACATTGCAGGAAGGTGTATCTGTGCTTTATGATGCTGCCAACGCCCACTTTGCATCTACATCCTGATTACCAATTAAGAGTTTCAACCGTATTTTGAAGCATTTGTTGGCTAAGCCCCACGTCACCCTGGAGTCATAGAAGAATGTCACTTTTCCCAAGCATGGGGAATCCCCAAGACAGAAGGGGTAGTATAATTGAAACAAAGCATGAAGAGTCAGATCTGGAATTACAAGGGCTGCTCCTGAGCTTCCAGACTGTTGCACAAAGCCCATTTCTGGTCTTACATCCCTGCTCATGCATTAGCTCTGTGATTATACACGCACTTCTTAACCAGCAGGATGGAACCACCAGCTTAAAGTCAAGATTGGGCTTTTTTGAACAGACTGTCTAACTACAAGATAGATATTCCACCAGGTTAGCTCGATAATTATTTTAATTTTACCAAAAAAAGGCTTTTGGAAGTGAAGTCCCTAAGCACTAAATCCAAAATGCCTGGGAGATGGTTGGGTTTTGAAAAGCACCAGTAATAATAATCAGACTTTTTCTTTTTGCTGAAAATAGAGCTGAACTCTTTGTCTCTGCACAGAATCGTTTGTCTGCAAGAACAGGAGTCAGAAGAGGCACTAAGAGAAAACACAGCTGAAGAACAGAGCTTCCCCGGGTAGAACCTTAAATACAAACGTAATTTTAACCTATGAACTTCAAATCCGTGTGCCAATTCAAAATCTGATTTAACAAACTGCTGCTATTAAAGTCAGTTGGAGAGCATTCCATTATAAAAACAAATGAAATCTTAACTCCACATGAAATAAACACTTTTTTCAAAGCCTAAGCAGAATGCATTACCTTAACTTGCAATGATCTAAATTATGGATTAAACTCAATTATTTTCGTGACTGCTTTTCAATTAAGGTGACATGATTAATTTCATTCTTATTAGAGTCTCAGTTCTGATCCTTGCAGCACCTCAAATTCAGTGCCTTCTTTGGGAGGAATGGCTCACAGAAGTACTGTGACCAAATCTGTCCTCTGGCATTCCAGATTGGCCTGTTGTGAGGAACCACACGGCTCTGCAGTTTAACAGGCACGCTAGAGGAGCGGTGCTTTCCAACAGCTTTTTGGTACTCTGAATGGAAGGATGTAAGGAACAAAAAACCTTTCGCATTCTCACCCAGGTTAATCTTGCCATTGTTTATAGACATGCACTTGGTGCCATGGTCTAGCCTTGAGCTGTGTGGTGATAGGTTGGACTTGATGATCTATGAGGTCTCTTCCAACCTTGATAATACTGTGATACTGTGTGTGATACATTGTCCTCCTTAATATTCACCAGAGATCAGGCCTGAAATGCAGAAGTTACTTCTAACATGACATGGGCTGTGAATCAAGCTCACTTGCCCCAGTAGAGAACGCATTGACATAAGCATCAGTTGTCACTGGACTAATTCACTCACTTAATGCAAGGTAGAACTGTTCATCAGATCTCTGGAGATCATTCCTTGGATTCCTGTAAAAGCTTTTGAACATTTGCTTGCACGAGGACTACCAGATCTGATGCAGTATCTCCTTTACACACAGAGCTCCTGTTTGTAATCCAAGAACACCAGCACTGATACCGAGTCCGAGCCTTCACAGACCGATTGTTCCGATCGTGCTTATTTTTTTGGAAGAGCCCAAATGATACTGTGCATGTGCCCCAGCAAAATCTTTTTGTTTATTCACTTAATAAATGTCTTTGAGTTTAAAGACAGAAATTAGTTTTACTTAGTCTGCCATGTGATCATTAGAAAAGCTTTTAATGAACTCAGTAAAACCCAACTAATTATCACAACAGCATTTAACTCTAAATAAACTTGACAGGAAGCAAGAATATGATACGTATAATTTTGCAGAGTTTATTAAAAAACATTTATCATTTTTCTCCTAAAGTAACCTGATCATATTATTCTATGATAATTTAGCTAATATTTTTCGATGCTTTTAATATTTAAGTGCATTTTACCGATATTAAAGTCATAATGCATTTTATGGAAATTACCTTGCATTCTAATTACTTTTCTTGGTGAGGAATAGTAAATAGAATTATCTCGCCATGCCTGTTGTAGATGAAAGCAAATAAATACCTAATGACAAAAGACTGCTAACAGAAAGAATTCCATATTCATACGTTGTTTTCAAGTGAGTCCATTTTGCCACTGCTTCAGAGACGTGCAATTCCCACAACCACTCGCAGGAACGAGGCACGTGTACGAACAATAGAGCGGCTCTGAGCGACAAGCTGGATGCTTTTAGTGTCAGCAGTTCCTTTTTTTCCATAGTCTGCTTTTCCAAACCTAGGCTGAGAGGAGTTGGGAGTAAGACAATGTGCTTCCTCAAGAAAGCAAGAAACACAAGCAACTGTGTCCTTGGGCTCGAGCTGCCCTGCGCTTTTAGTAAATTCAGCTGCTCTTAGAAAGCTGTGAATTGCATCTACAAAGACAGTGAGGTCAAGGCCGGTGCAGGAGTTAACCCCTTGCCTTTCTTCCAGATCTTTAGATGAAATATAATTACTGAATGGAAAAATAGAGGAAGTAACTGTTGAGAAGCCAAGTTTTCATGCCAGCTCTGCTTGCAGTCACCCTACGGAAGTACAGGTGAGGTCACGGGTAGAACCAGATAAGTGTCTCTGAGAACAAAATGAAACAAATTCTTCATGATCCTCTCTAAAGACGAAGGCCTGCTCCAGAACCAGTGCCATCTGAATGGGGCCGCTTTCGGTCAGTTATATTTTGGAGATATAAGAGGGAGCCTGGTTCCAGAGAAATCGTGCTTTGCTGGTGGCTGTTTTTCTGGTCGTCTCTCTAAAAATGAAAATTCACTGTGGCTCTTACTTAGTTTGTATGGCTTTCTAAAATTTGAAGAACTGCGAGCAGAGCAGCAGAATGGAAAGCAACTGAGCTGAGTGTGAAGCAAAATTTGGCAGAAAAGAAGTAGTAAGTTAATAGTAACACCAAGGTTCCACAATCTCCTTTGGCTTTGTATTTAGCAGCACCTGCATTTTTCCTGAGGACTTCTGTGCTGCCGCTGGAGTTTCCTCGTGCCTACCAACATCTGCACACACGGAAAGGTAACAGTGTACTGGGTTTAGCTGGGATGAAGTTAATCCTTCCCATGACACCTTTCACAGTGCTGTGTTTGTGGTGTTAACTGGAGAGGTGTGTTTTGGCTACTGCTGAGCAGGGTTTGCACATCACCAAGGCTACGGGGATTTTCTTTCCTAGCACTCTCCCCAGCAGAGGAGGAATGAGGGACTGGCTGGGCCAGCTAACCCAAACTGACTAAAGTGATGTTTCAGACCATATGACATCAGCCCAGATATAAAAGTGAAGGGAAAGAACGAAAAAAGGAAGTACTCACTGATGGCATGTTTATCCTCTGGAGTAACCACTACATATGTTCGGGCCCTGCTTCCTAGAACAGCATCATAATGTTCTCCCCAGCAGAGGAAGGAAGACTGATGGGCTGGGACAGCTAGTTCAAACTGACAAAAGGGATGTTCCAGGCTGGAGCAACTGCTACTTGTATTGGTGCCCCTCTTCCTAGGACAGTGGCTAAAAACCTGCTGCTGATGAAGGAGAGAATGACCTTTACAATTTGCCTTTGCTTCGGTGTACAGCTTTTGCCATCTTCTTTATTAAACTTTTGTCTTTACCCACTGGCCTCTTGTCATTTTTTTCTGTCCCCCGTCCACCTAAGTGATAGAGCAGCTTAGGTGGGCACCTAGCCCCAAGCCAGAGTCAAACCACCACAAGCAGTTATGTATTTTATGGGTGTTTACAACAGAGGTAGTTCTATCACAAACTGGCTGTGGAATCTGGACAAACAATTAGCTCAAGGCAGCTTTTAGTCAGATGTTGACACGAGTCTCTCTTTACAAAACATTTCAGCTCAACTTCAGCAATGTTTTTCTTGTCATTAGAGATAGCTTCAAACAAAACCCTTGAGAGTGAGTGAAGATCTGAGCTTTACTGACTGGTGACCCTCCCAAAGCAGGCACAGAAGACTTTCTTTTGACTGGCTGCCATACCATAGGTAGTCCCTGTCATAAATACTCATCTGGAGCATGAGCATGTCTTGCCTGGTGAGATGCAAGAACAACATGTTCCCAGCGGAAGGATATTTCTGAGTCATTTCTTTAGCCCAAACAGATGATCACTTTGTTTCTCCACATGCTCTTCAGTTCCAGTGTCAATATTTGCTGTTATGGTCTCCAAACTTCCTTACAAGAAGGAAGATTATTGCTGACTTGTTTTTCTTTCAGCCTCCCTGTTCTAGTAACTTTAGAGTATCAGTCACTAACTGAAAGTGGGTACAAAAGGTAGAGTGAAGATTTTAACTGACACTGAAACTGCAAATACAGTTTAATTGAAACATTTGGTGAATGTCTACTTAGGGAAAAGATCATAGAACTTCTGTGAATAATGACTATATCACAATCCTCTAAATTCCTTTCTTCTAGAAATGATCTTTAGAAGAAATTATATTAATTTACTTTTCAGCTCACCTGTTCCTATATTTTAAGAGCAAGCAAAACAGTTCTTTATTCCTCTGTCATCACAGGAATATTGTAGTCCAATCCACACATCTATTTGTTCTTTTTTGAGTCAAAATATTTTCTACAACAGCAACCATGGTTGTACATACAACAATTATAATGGTATTTCATTGTTGTGCTCAAGATCAGGTTATCTGTGAAGAAAGGTCAGTGTTTAATATATAATATGCAGCCAAAACTAAGTCCACCGAAGAAAGTAATTAATATTTACTGCAAATGCACTGTAACAGTCTGAGTTTGCCATGCACATTTCTCCTTCTAATAGAACAAGCTTATAAAAGGGATTAAATCTTGATTTGACTTGACTACTGTACGTATTACAAACGCATTTAATTCTAAGTGACAAAATGAAATGTAGTATGTGACAACCCAATCTGATGCATAGCAGTTGCAGCAGCTGTTCCCTATGAGATATATGGGTTTTGGTAAAAAACTTGAGTTAGTTCAGCAGGGCCTTATGTTTTGGGCAGCCCTACACGTCAGTCCCTTCACTTAACCAAACAGAGCAGGGATAGAGGTGAGCTGAAGGAGGTCTATTTGTTTTACGAGACACAAAGAGCGCTGTCTGTAACTGTGCTCCACCATATTTAAGCAGACACAGAAGATACACACATTGCTTTTGAAAATCCACTGGCAAATTTAACAATGACTTTTAAAGACCCAGGATGAGCAGGGAGAGATCAAAGCTGGTACAGCTGTGTGTCAAAGGCACAGTCCTGTTTTGGAGGTCACTAGGTATCTTGCTGATGGAAAACAAATATAAATGAGTAACAACATTAACTGAATGATTGAGTTATGGGCATTATTCTCCTCAGAATTCTTCAGAGGCTTCAATGTGTTGACTTCAGCAAGGCAAAATCCTCTCAGGGCATCATGACCATTATGACCTCTTTTCTCTCAAATTACATTAGTCCTGAATAACAATAATGGGAATTAACTTATTAGTGTAAATTGATACATGATGCTGGGCCAGCAGAATTGACTATTCAGTATTATTTCGTTTATTTATGATGCAGCACCAGTTATAGTGCAATAAACAGAGACTGAGTCTATCACTAACGCAGAGGGTTATGCAAGCTATAGATAGACTGAGGAATTAATCTGTGTGAGATTTACCTCAGAAACCAAAAGTTACATTCTGGTTTCATCTGCAATTTGTTATGTTTGAAAAGTAAAAAGGAAAGTGTTTCCAGAACACAAACACCTAGATATCCTATGATAAGGAAATAACGTTTGTTCTTTAAGCATCAAAATTAAATCCTGCTTGCTTAAAATCATTTGTGTTGTCTTAAAATAGCAAGAGAATATTTTCCTTTCTGTTTGTTCACATCTTTGCTCATTCACCTTTTGAAACAAAATTTAGCGATGGGGAAGGGCAAACTGTGGGCAAAACGGGGCACCTAAGTCTCAGAGGGAGGAAGCTGAAACAAAAGAACAAGAATGGAAAGAGTGGGGCTGCCCAGAGCGTTTTGCCTGTGTCTCATGAGTATCACATAGACACAACTCAAGGCAGGAGGTATCCTATCTGCCCAGCCATGGGGAAACCCCTTGAATTTCCAAGAGGGCAGGAGAGAAAACACTTCACGCACCAAATCCCACCTCAGCAGACCTCCTGTATTGGAGAGAAGTCTGTATGCACAAACAATCCCGCTCTTGGTGCATAAACCAAAAACCCAACAGAAGCACACATTAACATAAAAGTCATGGTTATCTCCCTTCTCCTCCACCCTCTCCCACAAAGGCCAGGAGGAAAGACTGAAGGAGAATTAAGAAGCTTTCAAAATGGCAGTTGTATTCATATGCAAATATTTCTCTGCAAGGTTTGAGATTAGTAGCACTGCCATGGGAACAAAACAACCTGGCTTGAATAAGTTACCTCAAATTGGCTTTGCCACTGCCCATGTCATGGATATGAGACCTTCTAATCTGGCCTGTATGGCTCAAATTAATTTAGGGGTAGTGCCTGAAGACTAATCATAGCATCATAGGAACATAGAATTGTGGGGGTTGGAAGTGATCTCTGGAGATCATCTACTCCAATCCCCCTGCCAGAGCAGGTTCTTCTAGAGCAGATCACACAGGAACACACCGAGACAGATTTTGAATCCCCTCTCCTCTTCCCTAGAGAGACCATATCTGCAGTGTTGTGTCCAGTTCTGGGTCCCTCAGCTCAAGAATGACACGGAGCTGATGGAGGGGGTCTGGTGTAGAGCAACGAGGATGATGAAGGAAGTAGAACACCACCCTTATGAGAAAAGACTGAGGGAGATGGGAGAAGACATGAGCTTGGAGAAGAGGAGACTGAGGGGGGACCTCATTACAGTCTGTAAATGTGTGAAGGGTGGGTGATGGGAATGTGCAGCCAGGCTCTTCTCAGTGTCTTCTAGTGCTAAAATGAGGGGCAATGGTGTAAGCTGGAGGTCTCCAGGATAAGAAACTCCTGGGCAGCCTGTTCCAGAGCTCTGTTACCCTCATCTTAAAAAAGATTTTCCTTATGCTTAAACTGAATCCACTGTGTACAAATTTTTGACCATTGCCCTTTGTCCTGTTGCTGGGCATCACCAAGAAAACCCCGTTCCATCATCCTGACACCCACCATTCAGATATTTACAAGCATTTGTGAGGTCTCCCCTCAGTTTCCTCCTCTCTAGGCTAAATAGCCCCAACTCTCTCAGCCTCTCCTCATAAGGAAGATGCTCCAGACCCCTGATTATCCTTGTGACTGCACTGGATTATCTCCAGCAATTCCTTGTCCCTCTTGATCTGGGGAGCTCAGATATGGACATGATATTAAGTATGTCTACATTAAGCATCTGACAATCTATCATACGTGAATGGGGAGGAAAAGAAAATCAAAAATATTTATATGGGGGGTAGAAACTAATTTTCTCAAGAAATTTAGACATAATTCTTTCCTTTTCCTTCACATTACATCATGGAAATACATCAGCAGCCATTGTAGAGCAGATTTTAATGACATACCTGAATGTCAAGTTAAATCTCTGTCAAGTTTTTACAATGACAGCATTTTGAGCTTTTATCTTATGTTTTTCTACCCTAGAGATTATGATCTAAAGCTTTCCTTTCCTTTTTTACAAATTTCACTATAAAAGCTGCAGACTTAAAAACAAAATCTTATCTGCAAATTAGCACAGCCCATGTTTCAACATGAAAAAGGAAGATACTGCAGAAGCAAAATAAAAATCTTTAAGTGAAGAATAAATAATTACATTTTATTTTCTTTCTTTGCATACGCCACAGAGAGTTTTGAGGGAAATCTGATGGTTTGCCATTTTTTCTGGCTATCTGTTTAATGGCATCTGTCTGCACACATCTCCACTGGCCATTTTACCCATCATCAAGATTTGCTCATTTTCCTTTGGCCATCTGAAAGCTGTATTGGAGGAATCATAGAATCATAGAATCATTGCGGATTGGAAGGGACCTCAAAAGATCATCTAGTCCAATCTCCCTACAACAGCAGGATCACATACACCAAGTCACACAGGAACACATCCAGGTGGGTCTTAAACATCTCTAGTGACAGAAGACTTCACAACCCCCCCTGGGCAGCCTGTTTCAGTGCTCTGTCACCCTCACTGTGAAGAAGTTCCTTCTCATATTTATGTGGAACCTCCTGTGTTCCAGCTTACAACCATTGCTCCTCGTCCTTTCACTAGATGACACTGAGAAGAGCCTGGCTCCATCCTTCTGACACCCACCTTTCACATATTTATAGACATTAATGAGGTCACCCCTCAGTCTCCTC
>VXBP01008585.1:39483-174101 GCA_013400115.1 Rhinopomastus cyanomelas
CCTCTTGGCCACAAGAGCACATTGCTGGATCACGGTCATCCTGCTGTCCACCAGGACTCCCAGATCCCTTTCTCATAAACTACTGTCCAACAGCTCAGTCCCCAGTCTATACTAGCACCTGGGCTTGTTCCTGTCCAGATGCAAAGATTCTACACTTTCCCTTGTTATACTTTGTTACATTTCTCCCTGCCCAGCTCTCCAGCCTCTGCAGGTCCTGCTGAATGGCAGCACAGTCTACTGGGGTGTCGGGGACACCACCCAGCTTTGTGTCATCAGCAAACTTGCTGACAGTGCACCCTAACCCCTCATCCAAGTCATCAATGAATAGATTGAAAAGGACTGGTCCCAGCACTGATCCCTGGGGCACTCCACTAGATACAGGCCTCCAACTAGACTCTGTCCCATTGACCACCACTCTCTGACTTCTATCCTGGAGCCAGTTCACCATCCATCTCACTAAACCATCATCTAGAGCACACTGTCTCACTTTGGCTGCAAGGATGCTGTGGAAGACTGTGTCGAATGTCTTACTCAAGTTGAGATAGACCACATCCACTGCTCTGCCATCATCTATCCACCTGGTTACGCCCTCATAAAAGGCTATCAGGTTGCTCAAGCATGACTTTCCCTTTGTAAAGCCATGCTGACTGTCCCTAATGACCCTCCTGTTTTTGATGTGCCTGGAGACAGCCTCTAGTACAAATTGTTCCATCATCTTTCCTGGGATGGAGGTAAGGTTGACCGGTCTTTTGTTGTGCTGCAAAAAAGTGGTCTTTGAATGTTAACCGGCTGTCCTGAGCTCCCTTACCTGCCAGTACCCTCTCCCATGGGATTTCCCCCAGCAATTGCTTGAAAAGGCCAAAGCTGGCCCTCCTGAAGCCCAGGGTTGTGATTATGCTAGCTATTCTGTTCCTACCACACGAGACCCTGAACTCCTCCATCTCATGGTCACTGCACTCAAGGCAACCCTCAACTTTCACTGCTTCAGCCAGATCCTCCTTGTTGGTGAGTAC
This sequence comes from Rhinopomastus cyanomelas, assembly GCA_013400115.1. Taxonomy (NCBI): domain Eukaryota; kingdom Metazoa; phylum Chordata; class Aves; order Bucerotiformes; family Rhinopomastidae; genus Rhinopomastus; species Rhinopomastus cyanomelas. The sequence goes on from VXBP01008585.1 coordinate 40,497, forward strand.
AAGATCCAGCAGCACTCCTCTCCTAGTGGGCTCTTCCACCACTTGCATCAGGAAATTGTCAGCAATGCACTTAAGGAACCTCCTGGACTGTGGATGGCTCACTGAGTGGGTCTTCCAGCAGATGGGAAGTAAGGAAGTAAGGGACTTCCCACAAAGACTGGCTCTATCAACTTCCCAGGCAAGATACACCTGGAACAATGAAAAAGATGTCTTTGCATCACCAAACTGGACCCTTTACACACGCACCAGTTTTAGAAGTCTCCGGAGCAAAAACAAAGCATAAAAGAGCCCACCTCTGCTGGTTAGAGCTACAACACATTCACAACCTTAAAACACAAGGCAAAGAGGCAGAAATGCAATGACCACTGCCTGGGAAGCCCCATGGTGATTTAAAAGATGGGGTGTGTTGCATAACACAGACATTAAAGTGCTCAGTAGTTTGGGAATGTTTCTGAGAAACACTGAGCTGCTGCTTGGTGCTGTGTCTGGGCACCAAGTGTTCCTGGGCACCAAGTGTGGACTGAAGAACACAGGCCACTGTGAGTGTGAGAAGTAGAGTGTGATGCTGTCAGTTCAGTAAACAGTTTAAAACTTAAACAGCTTAAAACTCTTTCCTTGCTTACAATCTGCTAGATAAATACCCAGCACATGGCAACTACTCTCTTGTTTTCAGTTCTATTCTTTCATGTCAAACTCACAGGAGAATTAACTTAAAAATTCACCCTTTATCCCCAGAGACATGTACAAGGTTGATTTCACATCCACCTGTTGTCCTTCTCAGGGGCCTGGGGGCATGAGAAAGAGGCAGGAGAAGAAAGCTGCAGCCTCATCTCACAGGCACCCACATCTAACTGGGGTAGGAAAGCCACTAGTGAAATCTGCTGGCCCACTGAGCGGCAGGCTGTTCTTTCCAATCTGCTGAAAAGAGCAGATCAGCATCATTAACAGAGGAGTCAGGCAGCTGTTCAAAAACAACCAAAATATCTCTTCTTACAGAAGGTCTCTTTTGTCCAGGCAGAGATTTAATAATAAAATCTATAGCTCTTCGCGGGCACTTAAACCCAAAGCTATCCTGGTGCAGCACGAATCTGGACAACATCTGAAACTTTTCTTTCTGGGTTCTTTCTTTGTTCTTCTTAAATGGTAGCTCTCTGAATATTTTTAAGCTGTCAGAAAAAAACCCTACCCACAATCAAAGCAACCCCAAAAAGCCCCCACTGTGGTTCTTCTGACTCTCTCAATCCTGACAAGCAGATGTGAGTTTGCTGACAAATTCCAGTGAGCACAGATATCCGTTAAACTTGCTTTTTTCCTAGTATCTCAAAGATTTCTGGGCCCTCTCTGATCATGGCTGGAACCCAGCCAAGTCCCTGTAAGAAAAATACCAACGTGAAGTCGAACATTTGCCAGTAACTCCGTGTTGAAACCTTAAGTACAAGACTATTACTGTACTTTCCTCTTCAAAGAGATTTTTTTGCATTTTCATACGACTCTCGGCCTCATCCACTGAAGCATGCCTCTCAAAAATCCCTGTTGATCTTTAAAGTCCATGCCAATAGTTTAGTGTTAGTTCAGAGTTTCACAGAGAGATCTGCTGCTCAGTGTCCTTCTTTCATCTGCAGAGCCTGAGGTTTTTCTATTTCAGCTCCAGCAGCACCACTGCAGTTCATCAGAATCTGTGGGAGAAGCAGCAGATGTGACAGAACAGTCTAGGTTAAAGCTTTAGTCTTCTCATATCACGTAAGTGTTTAGACATTTATTCTGTTTCTCCAGGACTTCATTCCAGGGACATATGATACCAACAGTGTTAATCTTCTCATGTCTTTCCATATAACTTTAAGTAATTTTTTAAGGATGTGTCTTGGGTGTTAGCACGTGCTTCCACAGAGCTGGCACCAAGTGGAAATGGTTGGTCCCATTTATTTAGGCTTCTAACCACTGCCTAATTCAGAGAATCATAGAATCATAGAATCGTTAGAGATGGGAAGGGATCTCGAAAGATCATCTAGTCCAATCCCCCCACAACAGCAGTATCACATACACCAAGCCACAGGCGGGTCTTAAACGTCTCCAGAGAAGGAGACTCCACAACCTCCCTGGGCAGCCTGTTCGGGTGATCCATCACCCTCACTGTGAAGAAGTTCCTTCTCATATTTATGTGGAACCTCCTGTGTTCCAGCTTACAGCCATTGCTCCTCGTCCTTTCACTAGATGACACTGAGAAGAGCCTGGCTCCATCCTTCTGACACCCACCCTTCACATATTTATAGACATTAATGAGGTCACCCCTCAGTCTCCTCCAAGCTAAAGAGACCCAGCTCCCTTAGCGTCTCCTCATAAGGGAGGTGTTCTACTTCCTTCATCATCCTCGTTGTACTATTATTATGGTAGCAACAAAGAAAAGCCTAACGTCTCCTAGTACAACCAATATGGATTAATTTGGGAGGGGGAAAACGGTCAAGAAGAAGAAAATTAGAGTTCTGACCCCAGGACCTGACTCCAGTTAATGGATTTAGTTCTAAATGTAAATTACTGCTAATATAAGAAATTGGAAGACAATTTTAGCTATTAATGAGAACAAGTATGAAGTAATTATTTCTTGTCAGTCTTAATGACAGACCGTACAAAAAGTGCCAATGGATTCCCATGTTATGCCTGTGCTTTTGTTGCAGTAAAGCTCCATGTTGGAGCACAACGAGTTAAACAGGACAAGATGGAAAAATAACCTAAAAATCACTGCTTTGAGGATGTGTGTAAAAGCTGAGTGCTTCACAAATTTAAGTTATGCAAATATTTGGCATCATCTTTATTTACACATTTTCAGCACATTCGACATGATATTGATTTGAGGAGGAACAATGAAATTATAGCAAGTAATTTGCTGATGACAAGCTATGTTCTTGTTAATTAGAAAAGTTACTAAGAAAGGCTAAGACATTAATCCTTCAGCTACTGCTGCTGGCATATGCACAGTAACACACAGTTTATAAACTTCCGGCAGAGGGGTTTGCTTGTTCTTCTTCAAAAACCTTTCTTTATGGTGTTTACAGAACACGAGAAAAATCAGTTCAACACCAAGAGCAGAGAAAAGCAATAATTTGGATATATACCAGTGGAACTGTAAAACTAGACCTATTACACAGGGGATATTACTGCTGAATCTCGACTCTCAGCACCAGATCCATTATGGTCAGGTTCAGCTGGCAGCTTGGAAAGTTATGGAGAATCCACAAACATCCACAACTGAGACCAGTGGTCAAGCTCCCATTTTCGGTCTGAGGAAATGGTCAGTTTTTCTCATGTTTTTTGGTTTCCAATGCAAAGCAAATGCAGAGGCACCAGACTGGAATGGATCTTTTCTTATAAATGGAATCTGAAAATACAGGACTTCCTCTCAGCGCTTGCCACGGGAAAGCATTGGCTCCTATCTCAACACATAACAGCGGTCCTGAAGTAATCCTGTTATTGTGTTTAGTGCCTGGTGCACTCAGCTGGGTCTCCAAACATGTTCAGTGTTTCTCATTGTTAAGTGGGGTGTGCAAGACGGAGAGGACACAGTCCCTTCTCTACCTGTGGGATGCAAGCAAGTGTCCTAAATCAGCTGCAGCACTTCCAGCACAAAAACATTGATTCAAGAAATTATTTTCGTGTAGAAGACCACTGCAGTTTGAATTTAATATTATTTATAGCTTGCAGAAAACTCTCTGACAATTTCTAGATGTAGTCACAGCGTTCACAAGGTTCACTTTTTCAATTGGTTCACCTTTTATCGAAATACCTGAAACAAGGGTAATAAAGAGTAATCGGCCAGCAAAGACACATCTCTCTATGTAGAAATATAGAAGTAGATATGGATACTAGACATATTACAGTTACTTCCATTACGTAAAGGTATCTCTCTGGTGCATTGCCAGTGAAAGCCAAACCACCTATTTTTTTAAACAGCAGGATTTTCAGCTTTAGTCTAGAGGTAGATTCAGGTTTGAAACTGAACTGTGCTGGAACTGATGCTATGGTTCTCAATACCCACTTGCAGAGCAATTTGGTGCAGAATTTTTCATAAACTAGTGATAAAAATTATTCCCTGCTACAATGAAACTGATTAAAATCTATCAAACTTCAGGCAAATCGCTTTCTACTTGGTAATGGCACCTAAGAGCAGCCAGAGGCTTTGAAATTTACTATTACCCTTGCTGAGCAGCAGCATGGTTTCTAGATTAGTCTTGTAAAAATTATGAAATTACATCAGTAGAGGTCTTATATTTTCCTGCACAAGGATACTGTAGGAGATAATGAGAGAATATGAAGAATCAAAGCTTTTGCTTTAGAAAGATTTACAGCTGCTGCTTCATACTATAAGTCAACACTGAATAATTAAAAGACTTGTAATTAAAGGCTAATTTGGTATTGATTGTGTCCTAGAGCAAGGGGGCCAGTTCACTCTTCTCGCACCATCCTGTGCAAGTTTCATCAGCCAGACAGGAAGAGTGCAATTATCCTAAGTAGCCTTTGGCAACGGGATAGCATCTCCAATCCATTCGTGCACGCTCCACAGGTGCATTAACAGTAGGACAGAGCTGGCTGCGGGCGAAAAGTAATTATCTTACAAGGTCTTTAGTATCGCCTATCTCCTCAGACCACTCCATAGTCCAGAAGTGAGCATCATGGCTATCTCTTTTGGTAAAGTGAGGGCATGGAATCCTTCTTCAGTTCCATTTTCCTCATAATTACGAGCTCCTCACGGTTCCTGCAGTGGACCATCCTGGAATGAGAATCTTTCTGTGGTGTCTCCGGTTGCCGATTCCAGTTCTTTTCACAAACGAGTTCAGAACTGCTGTGTGAGTAGAGGAATAAATGAGTAGAGGGTCATGGCTACCCACTCTCCAGTCTACAGATGTGTCCATATTCTACACAGCCTGGAGGCAATTTAGCCAGTTTTTCTGATAGTGCAAGAGTTCAGTTTGCTAATGTGCGCTGAGAACTTCTTCATCCTGGCACTGAAGAACAGGAGAAGACCATGTGTTGTAATATGGCAAAGATGACTCTGTCAAAATTCAGGAAGTCACATTTCTTTCTGTGACACCTTGATGATCTTCCTATTAAATTTTACTGTCCCTTAAGTAGTATAAAAACCAATCCATTTTTTTTTCTTCCAGGATGTCACATGCCTCCTGTATGCATCATACATCATAGAAATGAGGTCGTATTTAATAACTGAATCATAAACATTAGAGATGGAAAATCACATTAAGTCATTGAATTCATTCCTTTGTCAGTGCAAAAAATTTCCCACATAGAATAGAATTTAATGTGAACACAATGCCCTCAAAGGTTTCTTTTTGGGGGATGTTCCACGGAGCCCATTTGGTCCTTGCTATCAGTATTTTTTATGATAATTTGAATTCCCTTTTTAGAAATTTTGTTCCACAACTTATAATTATATCCCTACATTGCCCTTTATTGTCTCTAGAAAAGTCATCTTTGCAGGTATTAATCATATACCTTTTTTACAGTACTGTTCAAAACATGAAAAGATGGGGCTAAATATGGAAATATCCTTTTGCCAAGATCTCCAAATACCTTTCACATTGTTTTTCAGTAATGATTTTTTTTTCCTTCAAAGTTTCAGAAACCAAACTAATCACTGAATTCTGAAACCAGCTCTTTCTTAAAGGAATTTTAATTTCTTTTCAGTACTTATTTTCATGAAAAAAATCAAATGCTATGCTTTCATATAAAAAGTTTGCTTCTTTAAATATTAACTAAGATTTGGAACAGGAACTATTTTCACTCATTTGACCAAATATGTGTTTCTGACTCTTACAAATCAATTACAAAACCTTACAAATCAATTTTAGCCATCTACAACCAATCCAATGGGGCTGTGTCACATCACAATATGAAACAAGTTCAGCAGCAGGAAACACTCTATTAGATGTGGCTGCTTTTGAGGGACAGAAGTCCATCTGGGAGGTCCTTTCTGGTTTTTTTGTCCCAGTAAGTACACAGCCCAAACTGAAACTTACTGCCAGAGTTTTTTGTGGTAGGTGATGTTTTAGGATTTGTTTATATTTTAGTTGTATTGCACAAAAGCAGAACAATGCTGGCTGAATCACTGTGTGGGACTGAGTTTCCCGTAGGTTTTCTGTCACTGAGAACAGTTGGGGGTTGAGATGGGAGATGGTGCCATATCTGATAAACCTTTATCTGCTTCATTCTGCTCCCAGGCTATTTTTCTGATATCACTGGGTGCTCAGATGATGTAAAACAGCCAGTGGGACAACAGAAAACAGAGATCACAGAATCACAGGTAAGTTGGAAGGGGACTCTGGAGGTCCAACCCACTATGTTGTTCAAGTAGGGCCACCTAGAGCAGGCTGCACAAAGTTGTGTTGAAAGAGCTTTTGAATAAGTCTGTGATGGAAAACAGCCTCTTTGTACAACCTATTCCATTGCTCAGCATCAGAGTAAAAGATTTTCCTGGGATGCTCAGACAGCACCTGCTCTGTTTCAGTTTGTGCCCTTTGCTTTTTGTCCTGTCACTGGGCAGAACTGAAAAAATCCTGGTTCCATCTTATTTGCGCCCTCCTTACAGGTGTTTAAATACGTTGGTAAAACCATCCTGAATCTTCTTTTCTTCAGGGTGAACATACCCAGCTCTCTCAGCTGTCCCTCTTAGGAGAGAAGCTTCAGACACTCAGTCATCTTTGGGGCTCTTAGTTGAACTCTCTCCAGTGTGTCCATGTCTCCATGTACTGAAGAGCCCAGAAGTGGACAAAGGACTCCTGGTGTGGCCTCACTACTGCACATTAAAGGGGAATCACAGAACATTAGGGATTGGAAGGGATCTTGAAAGATCAAGTAAACTCCTCTTTTGTCCCATCTTCCTCTTGGGCCTCAGCAGTCTGGGGTTTGATCAGGACAGCCCTCAGTAGTACAGACAGAGGCAAAGAAGGTGTTCAGAATCTCTGCTTTCTCTCTGTCCTCTGTCTTCAGGGCACCCACCTCATTAAGCAGGGGGCCTGCGTTGCTTCTAGTTTCAGTTTAAATGCCCCTTGCCACGCTGGCAATGTTTTCCCTAGTGCAGCCCAGAACACCTTGCATTTTCTTTGCGGCAAAGGTCCATTGCTGGTCCATGTTAACTTTGTGTTCAGCAGAATCCCTTCTGTCAAGCTGTTCTCTGGCTGCGATGGCCCCAGCACATACTGGTGCATGGGGCTGTTCCTCCCTAGGAGCAGGACTTGGCACTTCTCCTTGTAGAATTTAGTGAGACTCCGGTCAGCTCATTTCTCCAGCCTGCCAAGATAGCCCTGTATGACAGCACAGCTCACTGGCCCATCAGCCACTTCTCCTAGTCTTGTGTCATTTGCAAACTGGGTGACTGTACGCTGATGAATGTAGTTAACCTTTTGGGGGTTTATAGAGTATTTGGAGTATAATGAATTTGGCCAGAGACGACGGCCTATTTATGAATTTTGATAATATAGATCACTTTCTCTTAAGGCTTCGCACCACCTTATTAGAACCTTTGGCTGCCAGCCAAAGGGCAAGGTCTCACCGGTTTTACTAATTTTCTTACTTGCAACAATGTCATCATCCTGCTTGACCTTTCAAATCAATTAATCTTGTGCTACATTATTGACTAATTTCCCGAAATTCAGGTGAAATGTGCCCATTTTTAACCTTGGTCTTTCCCTACCTTCTGAAATTACCTTATCCTCTGGTACTAACATTGCCATTAGTAAGCAATCAAAATTCTTCTCCAAAGGCTTTTCCATTTTATTTGCTCTTTCCACACTGATTTCAGTGATGTATTTCATCTAATCCTGGTGCTTTGTCAACTTTTTAATAGTTCTGAGAGCTTTAATTGCCTTATTATCTTCTCTATTGCACTGAGGTTTTTCCCTTTAGCATTTTTATTCCCCTCAAGGAAAACATGGACACTGGGACATTACAGGTCTTCTATTTCCAGGGATGAAGAAATCACTCAGACCCTTAAGGATATCTACTTCATCTCTCAGCAACATTTAATCTATCATGGCCCCTCTTTATCTTCCTAATAGATTCGCTTTGCAGGCAGTAAAGGCTTCAGCAACGGTGCTCTTCAGACACAGCAGTGTCCTGTTGCTTGATGTCGTTTTCTTCAGTTGTACAGCCCGCAGAGCGAGGATCTCTGCGCTAAAAAGGGAGCGAGCATTTTGGCTGAGGTCTGCAGTCTGAGGAGGATGGTGTTCAGCTAAGAGGAATGAACCCCAGGCTCTGCTGCTTGTTTTTCATGGAAAGGCTGAGAACAGAGGGAATCTGCCCAGCCCAGAGGATTTGGCACTACTGAAAGATGAAGTGCCTGTTAGCCCTTCCGTAGATGGGTGGATGGATGGCACTAGAGATCAGGGCAAAATGGTGCTTTGCCTCTCAAGCCCAGACTCTTGCAGAAAGCTGAGATTTGGGTGCCTCACTGTCTTGTCCTCCAAAACATAGGCACAATGGCAGCAAAGCAGGACCTGGGGCCATTGATGAGCCAGCAGTGTGCCCAGGTGGCCAAGAAAGCTGATGACATGCTGGCCTGCATCAGAAATAGGGTGGCCAGCAGGACCAGGGAGGTGATCCTGCCCCTATACGTGGCCCTGGTTAGACCACACTTCAAGTACTGGGTGCAAATTGGGGCACCACAGCAAAGGAAGGATACTGGTGTGCTGGAGAGGGGGCAGAGAAGGGTAGCTGGGCTGCTTAGGGGTCTGGAAAACAGGTTTTATGAGGAAAAGCTGAGGGACCTGATGATGTTCAGCCTGGAGAAGAGGAGGGTGAGGAGAGACATCTACAACTACCTGAAGGGAGGCTGGAGTGAGGTGACCATTGGCCTCTTCTCCCTAATCAGGTTGTGCCAGGGGAGATTCAGATTGGACATTAAGAAAACACTCTTCACAGAAAGAGTGGTGAAGCCTTGGAATAGGCTGCCAAAGGATGGGTGCTAGAGGCACTGTCCCTGGATATGTTAAAAAAATGGGTAATACATGGTGTTTCAGGAGAAGGTTTAGTGATTAAGGACTGTAGGGCAGACAGTTGTACTTAATGATCTTGAAGAGCTTTTACAACCTTGATGATTCTATGATCTATGATTCCATGATTCTATGGTTCTATGACTCTATTTGCTGATAGAGAACAGTACAGCTACATCAGTGTTGGCACTACGGGTTATTGTCTTTGCTGTCGCCTGCCTCACTTTAGATGGCAAATGGCTTCTGTGGCTCTTCCCCTCAAGTGCCCATTACTGGGATCAGTGACAAGGCCCCGACTATCACTGTCCTATTACCTCCTAGCTGTATGCCCTGCCATGCCTTTGCTGTGGCTTTATCAAATCGAAAGAGCTTAGAGTGTGATGAGTAATTCCCTTGGAGACCAGACACAGTGAGGAGACTGCAGACAGGGAACTGGAGGACTAACATGAGAAATTCAGAGATTCAGGATTAAAGTCTTTTTCTATCTTGCAAATGGGTGTTGTTTTATTCACCTTGCTTTCCTGTCGTGTACTCCAGATTATACACTTGATCTGTGTGTCACCTGCAGACAGCTCTGCTGAACTGAGAATAAAGAGATGAATAACATCACCACCTGAATGTAGCCATGAAAATCCCAGATGAAAGAAAAGCATACTCGTGCTCAGAGCTATATGAACTGGAACTTTATGTTATTTGTGTTTTGCCTCAGATACACACATGTACCAGCAGAAAAAATATCTAGTTCTTGCAGTAAATCTACTGAACTGTTGTAAGCCTGGAAAAATATTGTTGATTGATTTGCTCATCTGAGTTATTTAGAAAGGGCTGAAATCTGGAAGGCTGTTAGTTTCTGCTACAGTGGGTACTTTCACCCCTGAATAAAAACATGTAATTTTAAGGCTCTCAGTATTTGCACACGCATTTTTGTTTCAAAAGCAGAAATTAAATGTCAACAGAACCAGAATTTCAGCTACGTTTGGCAGCAATACTGAAGTCAATACGGGCACACTGGTTAGTGCTACCTGAGGAACACTTTCCACTGTATGTCACACAAAAGCTACAAACAGATTTTCGAGAGCACAGAAGAAAGAATGCAGCATGGAAAGTGACCTGAGAGCAGAAGCAGTGTCTGAACAGAATTCTCTGCCCTGCTGCAAATATACCAGTCTTTATCAACACTTCCAATAGTTATCTGGGCATCTAATGTCCTGTGTTCCAACATGAAAGTGGAAAAGAGCCTAGTAATTCAAAGATCAGGCTTGTATTTGAAAATTGTTCTCTTCATGCTGTTACAAGTGTTGTCTAAGATTGCAAGAGCAAGGAGAATTTTCATTTCCCTGACAACAGCTTTACTGTGGGTTGTAGAAGAGCAGTTTCTGCGCATCGCCCTGCAACTTATGGTATCTAGGGCTGAATAAGTTATTTGACTACTTTCTGGTTTTTCCAGAATGCAATGGACAACAAACACAACGCAAATAACTGCAGCACTGTAGAGACTGTTGGTGAAACCAACAAGCTGAAAATTCAAACAATCGAAATCCCATGGTGTGAAGCACTGGGGTTTAAGGTTTATAGTTCCAAACTGCACTGGAACAGATGTGGTTTATTTGCATGGATTCTAGCAGAGCTTCTCTGCCTTATAACTCAGGGGATTTGAACCAGTTTGATATGCAGAATTGCAGGTTTTCTAGTAAAGCACTAAGTAGATTTCACCATCTCATTTTACGGTGGCTCTTAATAACCCAAAGAGCCTTGTCTGCTTTTCTGACTCCATCAAATCCACAAACAGTTTAAAACTTGACTTTTGTGTCTTAAACAACCTAATTTGTATGGAAAGTGCTCCACCTGCATGCTCAGGTGAAATCAGAATTGAAACATTAGAATTGAAAATATTCCATCTCAATTTCTGATTAATTGTTTTACTGTTCATAAACAGCTTTTTATATTACATAGCCCTTCTTTTTGGATTAGTAAATGGTTCCACAGAGTAGCCCAGACTGGTGGGAAGCATCTTCCTCACATCATAGTTAAGGTGTAGAATTTTCTGAACCTGCGAGACATGGACAATTTTCACCAACCAGTATTTTACCAGTTGTGATCCTTGTCCAGTTCACAGAGCTACTAAGGACTGTAACTTCAAAGTACTTTTGCTGTATCAGCCTGCAGCTCACTCACTGCTGCTTTGTCCCCATAAAAGGCAGGTGAATTCGTCAGTAGAAACTCGGAAGATTAGGATACAACCCACTTTCGTATATGAAAGGCATCACCACTAGGAATTGTGCATGGGATTTAACTTGCTTTTTGAAAGGCACGATGGCTGTCTAATCTTCAACTGGAAACCAGTGTCATGGCTCATGAGTGTTTTAACACATTGACTCTGTATCTTGAAATTTCAGTGAGTCCATCTAGTCAGATCAGTGTGATCACAGGCAGCGAGCAGCAACGTACTATGAGACTTGAGATTCCTATCATCCTTCATGGGGATTACTTTTAAGGCTCCAAAACTGCTGTTAGATAAAAGAGTAGTAGCACATGTGAACAGACAGAAAACATACACCGTGCTTCAGCTGAGAGTGTAATGGCTAATGAGAAAGCAAACATCCTCCAGTCAAGGCTTCCCGTCTTTTCAGTGCTGTGTCACAATACAAAGACTACTGCAGATGTCAGCTGATAAAAGAAAGGTAAGTAGAATTGACAGAGTATTAGAGGGAGAGCAGCGGGCTGTCATATTCTGATGAGATAAACCACTAGAGCTTCCTTTTCTCAGACACCTATTCCATAAGTACCTGCCAGGTATAGCTCATCCTCACAACACCCTTTAGTCGGAAGAAGGGGAAGAAAGGAGTCATGTTCTTTGAAATTTGCTGATTTTTTGCCTTGTAAAATGCCATTAGAAATGAGGAATTAGATTAAATATTTTACATGGATTTTAGCCACAAGTTTTTCTGGTTATTGAAATGTTATCATAAAAATTTAGCAAAGAATTCTTACACATTTGGAGAGCAAGGTTCAATTATACATCTGTCTATGGATGGTTCACGTCAATGGTAAAATTCAAAAAATATTCAGCAATGTGAGGCAACAGTGCAACAGGATCATAGTCCAGGAAACATCCTTTAAGAGCAATTTTGCAGTGAAATATAAGGCCAGGACAATTGGAATATTTGACTTCTGTGTAAAAGAAGTATAGAAGTTCTAGTTTAGAAAGAGGCTCTTTTCTTTATTTCCATCTAAAAGAGTGGCAGGATTCATCCCTTACAAGACACTGCAAAGCTGTAATCACAGCTATTCCAGGAAGATAATCCCAAATTGGTGACAAGCTATCTTGCAGACAGAATACCCTCTTTCTCCTTCTGTTTTCCCCTGTCTTGTATTTGGATCTATGATCCTGCAAGATTTGTGCCACCAAAGACATACATGTACAAAACAATGTGTTTTATTTTAGGTTCCCTTCTCATACACAGTGTTTTTGATATATGTTGTCTTCTCATATATAGTGCAGCCCACATTACTGTACTTTTTCAATACCCACCTTATTCACTGCTGAATGGTAGCTGGACAACTCATGCCAACTGAACTAAACAGAATCACAGAATCACAGAACATTAGGGATTGGAAGGGGCCTCGAAAGATCATCTACTTCTGTCACAGCAGAATCACCTAGATCAAGACACACAGGAACATATCCAGGTGGGTTTTAAATGTCTCCAGAGAAGAAGTCTCCACAACGCCCCTGGGCAGCAACACCACCCAGCTTTGTGTCATCAGCAAGCTTGCTGACAGTGCACTCTATTCCTTCATTCATGTCATTAATGTATAGATTCAATAGTACTGGTCCCAGTACTGACCCTTGGGGCACCCCACTAGATACAGGCCTCCAACTAGACTCTCTGGCTTCTATCCTGCAGCCAGTTCATCTATCCACCTCACTACCCGATCATCTAGACCACACTGCCTCAGTTTGGCTGTGAGGATGCATTGGGAGACTGTGTCAAATGCTTTACTGAAGTCAAGACAGACCACATCAACTGCTTTGCCATCATCTATCCACGTGGTTATGCCCTCATAAAAGGCTATGAGTTTTGTCAAGCACGACTGTGATACTGTGATACTGTGACTTTCCCTTTGTTGAAGCCATGCTGACTGTCCCTAATGACCCTCTTGTCCTTGCTGTGCCTAGAGATTGTGTGAAGGACAAATTTTCTATCACCCTTCCTGGGATGGAGGTGAGTCTGACTGGTCTATAGTTACCTGTGTCCTCCTTCTTGCTCTGTTTGAAGTGATATTTGCTATCATCCAGTCTCCGGGCAGCTGACACTTGCACACACTATATATAGCCTGTCTGTCTCAGGTCATCACTACAATATTAAAGACCATCAGGAAGCGAAGTACGTATGGGCAGGGTACGATTAGGACAAGCAGTTTAGCCAGTGTGCTTTTTGTCACCATGAATGCAGTTTAAATTAAACTGCACTTGGCTACAGCTGAATAAGCTTTTGCTTAGCTTTTACTTAGCAAGTAATGAGCAGATTCCCGTTTTCTCACTGATTGTATTCCTTCAGTAATTACTCACAAGACGGATGTGGAGCTTCAAGGATTCTGTGCTTACATCTTTCATTTTTGTGCTATTGGTTGGGAAAACTCAGCAGGTTCCAGATCAACCCCCTTTTTCCTTTTTCTGAAAGTGAAATATGAGTTTTGCGTTTGTGTAAATGACAGTTCTGCTTGTTGCAGTGAGTTATGTTCACTTGAATTAAACTGTTCCAGTGTTGGGTTTTTTCCCCCTCTTCTGAAGCCATAGTGGTGGTTTCCTTTTAAGGTGAAAAACTGTTTACTAGTATACAGTACTGCCACAGTCGTGCAAGTTAGTCACCCACTGTGCAGCTTTGCAGCCAAGGGAAGAGAGAGGACTTTTTTAGAGTTGGTTCTAGGGATCCAGTACTCTACTTCATTCTATGTTTGTGTCTCAGAAAACCCCCAGAGTGCAATGTAATGACCATTGAAGCCAACTGGCATTGAACTGTGTCATAAATCCAAATCTCATGATCAACAGGGCCTAAAAGTCCCTTGATGGAAGGAAAATGGATGTTTCTGCTACAACGGCAAGAGCAGCTAACGAGACCCATGTCTGCATGCTCCAGAGGAGAGTGCTAGGTGCAAGAAGGTGGTCTTACCTCTGCCTCTGGCACTGGTCAGGCACAGAGAAGGTGTAATTCTGGCATCTGTGATCTACATCTAACACTGGAAAATCATAGAGGGAACAGGTAGAACCAGGGACATTTGTTAAGGGTGGATACAGCAGTGATGCGCTACTGTGGCAAATGCAGTGTCAGGACAAAAACAAATGCCTTTGCTGAGCACAGAATTGAGTATGTGAGGGCTATCTGGGATCTGTATAGAGTGTGAGACCATCTTTGTGCTCATGGCTTTACATTCTGCCATTCTGAGAGGTGACAGCCCTACTACAGGGCTCAGGTGCAAAATACATGTTTTCCTAGCTTTCTCAGCAGATAATATTCAGATTGAATCCAAGTGTGCTGGCTTGCACAGAAGCAGTGACAGCTGATTTAAGTTAGTTAAGTATTGCCTCAAAATGGATTTGGGCAAGTCGTTAATATGCCTCAGGTGCTTGCTAGATAGTCATAAGGAGTTGGTATTTTTAATTTTAAAAAGTGTGCTGGATACAGCATACATTTTATTAGTTTTTTCAGCATGATGTAATTCCAGGACTGTAGGCCAATCTTGGCTTGCTTTTTAATTTTATTTTTGAACTTCTTTTAGTTTTAATCTTCTCATACCACTTTTCCCATCTATTTCACTTTCTGCTTTGTCCATTTGGTTTGATTGATGTCATCAGTTTATATCAGTTTATGATTGTCCTGTTTCTTTCTAATCCTGTCAGTTTCTGAAGACGTTATTGGGCTGGGTGGATTTTTCTCTTGAGTTGTTATGGATGCTCCTATGCTGTCATATTTTTGATGTGTGTAGTACGGAGTTTCAGAAGCCCAAAGGACATTGAGGATTCCCATCTTTCTTAAACACATACACACTTTGAAATCTTACTCTCTGTTACGCTGAGGTTTTTAACATTTTTGTGTTAAGCACAATAGACACTGTTGTCTGTGAAACTGTAATATATGAACTCCATCATTTACACTCAAAATCTAAAATGTCTGTTGATTCTCTGGAACTAAGTATGAAAGAGTCAAACCTAGCCAAAATATTTCCATAAAGGAGGTGGGGGGGAAGTGTGAATCTTCTCATTATAAAACTCCTTTATTCTCTCACCAGCTGGCTGGAATTTTTGGAAAGAGCGTACAAATCATTTCTGGTGTTTGACCAGCACTGCCACAAATTAGAGACACTTAGCATAAAGTGGACCCAGTGGGAGAGCTGTTAGAAAGATTCCAAAACAAATGTCCACTGGATTTCTGGCCAACTGCTCGGTTTGTCCATGATCAAATCTCTTCGTATTTGTTGCTTATTTTGCCACAAGTCTGTCTGCTTGGCTCTGGAATATTTACTCTCCAAGCAATAATAAAATTTGCCTTCACATGTGGAAATACATTAATAAGTGAAGTAGACCATAAGCTGCTTGTTATGTTAGGTGTTTGCATTTTTGTTTACTCTTCTTGTATTTGAAAATCTGAGTTGTCTAATTGCACAGCAGTGAGTGCTGCTCTTAGGCAGTCAGCTACATACTTTAAATAATGAAAAGGAAATAGTTTGCAATAGGTTAGTAGAGGAAAAAGAAAATGTTTTTTTGCACATAAAGCAATGTACATTAGCAGAAATCAGAACTTACTCTGCCTGGCATTTTGGCTGTCATTTGGCTTTCAAGTAGCACATTATCCCAGTCTCCCTTATTGGAGAACAGCTGCCTTTGCACTGGGCTGCTTACAGCAAGTCTCATACACTGGAAAAGGAAGGGAGGTGAGGGTGCGATGACTGATGTTTCCTCTCTTGGTAAGTGCACCTGCCTTGAGCCCTTCAGGTACAAAGCACACAGTTGTATAGAACACATCCTTTCAGTGCTTAGGGAACTCGTATTTGAGAGACCATCAGGGCAGGAGTTTCTGGAGGCAGTCCGGCGTAGGGCAATGAGAATGATGATGGAAGTGGAACACCTCCCTTATAAGGAGAGGCTGAGGGAGGTGGGTCTCTTTACCTTGGAGAAGAGGAGACTGAGGGGTGAAATTTGAAGGGTGGGTGTCAGGAAGATGAAGCCAGGCTCTTCTCAATGTCATCTACTGATAGGATGAGGGGCAATGGGTGTAAGCTGAAACATAGGAGGTTCCACATAAATATGAGAAGGAAAAACTTCACAGTGACGTTGACAGAGCACTGGAACAGGCTACCCAGGGAGGTTGCTGCCCAGGGAGGTTGTGGAGTCTTCTTTCACTGGAGACATTTAAGACCCTCCTGGATGTGTTCCTGTGTGACTTGGTCTAGGTGATCCTGCTGTGTCAGGGGGATTGGGCTAGATGATCTTTCGAGGTCCCTTCCAATCCGTAATGATTCTATGATTCTATGAATTGCACACTGATTGAAATAGCAATGAAATAAATTATGTTGCCTTCAATCACTGGATCACCACATCATTCTTTCAGAGTTGTGGATTCCAAAAGTTCATCCCATTTACTTTCTCTAGCCAGGTGTGGAAAGGTTTGTGGGAGCACACAGGTGGGAAGTGCAAAGGGAGAGTCCAGTTTGACATCCCATCACAAAATACCATTTAGAAATCTTGTTTAAAAAGAGATCAAACTCTAAATAAATACAACAGTAGATCCACAGCGTTGCTGACATCAACATATTCTTCAGAGATTGAAAGCTTGCTTATAGTAGCTACACTAAAATGTTTCATGGCTTTTGGTCTTGTGTTAGCATTGTCCATTAGTTAATACTACATTTTTTCCTGGAATTTTCATCACTGTACTACTGCCCTCAGTATCTCTTGGGTGAGTGAACTTCCTCTAGTAATCTGTTCTGATTTATATTGTTTTGCAAATTAATGTCTTCCAGTCTCCTCTTGTAAAATACACTTCCCTTTACTTGATCCATTCAGTGCATCCCTTCTTAAATCTCATCTTCAGACAGAGTTCTTGAAGTGCTTTACACAATGGCACTCATGCTTCCTCCTTAATACTAGGAATTTCATAAGAGATATCATCTATTATTTCAGCTGTTCTTCTTTCTCTCAGGACAACACATTAATGGCTCATTACAGAATTATTTTTCTTCTTAAATCTATGAACTTCCTCCTCTTTCTTGTGTCCAGCTCATGAGCTCTCTAATCAGCAATCCCATCAGTCTCCACATAGATGACATGTAGTTTGGCTTGGAAACCACATTCCATTTCTAGCATTTTTCATACTACTGTAGTTCTTTCTTTGTTTTCCAATATCTTAGTCATGTCTCCCAACCCTGTGTCATCAGAAAAGTCTCCCCATTTTAGACCCACACCACCCCGTAAAAAGTGGTCGCAAGACTCATCCTTGTGAAGCTTCACTAACAACTTCCTCTAATCTATTGCCATTTCCCCTTCAGTCATGTCCTCGGTAAATTAAAGTTTTGCTTTCAGCTCCAGCTCGCTCAGTTTAACCACTAATTCCCCACATGCTGAGCTGAGGGGGCAGTTCTTCATACAGAAAAAAAACAACTGCCTGAGAGAGAAGCCTGGCTTTGGTACAACTTCAGTAAAACTTTCTCTGTGTTTCATTTTGCTTTCCTTCTCTTCAGGATTTCTTCTCAAGTATTGGATGTACTTGACTGAATATTTGACTCAATTTTCTAGTCTGCCCCTTTGTCTCTCTCTCTCTTTTCATGTAGAAGGATTCACATTACATGAATTACATGGTTTGGCACATTTTCTTGAAGTTTCTGTTGTGGTTTGGCCCTGGATGGGGACAGGTCCCCACCAAAGCTGTTCGATCACTCCCCCTCTTAAATGGACAGAGAAGAGAAAAACATAACATGAGGCCAGTAGGTGAAGACAACAACAGTTTAATAAAACTGGAAAGATTTCAGTGGAAGCCAAGGCAAACAGTAAAGATTATCCTCTCCTTTTCACCAGCAGAAGGTGTTTGGATGCTGTTCTAGTAAGCAGGGCTTGAATACACATAGTGGTTACTCCAGAGGATAAAAATGCCATCGATGAATGGCTCCCCTCTCCCATCTTTTCCCTCACTTTTAAATCTGGGCTGATGTCATATGGTCTGGAACATCACTTCAGTCAGTCTGGGTTAGCTGGCTCAGACCATCCCTCAGCCCTCCTCTGCTGGGGAGAATGTTAGGAAACAAAAAACCTCACAGCCTTGGTGCTGTGTGAACCCTGCTCAGCAGTAGCCAAAACGCTGAGGTGTTATCAACATCCCTCCAGCTACCACCACAAACACAGCACTGTGAGAGATGTCATAAGGAGGATCAACTCCATCCCAGCTAAACCCAGTACAACTTCATATTCCAGTTCTCTGAGTTCTAGCATGGGAGAAGCACTCAGCTCACCCAAAGTGCACCTTCAGACATTGTCATTTCCATTAGCCCAGCCACATCTCCTTAGAAAGTCTATAATTTCATTTAATAAAATGATAGATCTGGAAGGGAAGGTTCATCACCTAATGCCCTAACAAAATAGTTTATAGCTACATAATTCTTTATCCTTCATTGTCCAGCCTTTCCTAGAAACTTTGTTTTGAATATTCAACAACATTGTCAGGCAATTTATTGCAGAGTTTTTCTATCCTTATCATTAAAATGTCCCTTGTGTCTGACACAAATTTTCCCCATCTACAATTTCAACTCATTAGTTCCTGCTCCAGCCATCGCAGACATGGGAAGCAGACCAAACCTTATCATATCTGTAGCAGCCTTTTGTTTGCTTAAAGGCGACTACACACCCCTCTGGGACCTTTTCAGAAGCTTAAACAGCCCCAGTTCTTCGGCTCACGCACAACCGGCTGTATTAGTTTAAATTCAGACCATTTTTACCACTGCCTTTTGGACAGCATCTTTTTCAGGGAACTGTGGTGCAATACAGCAAAAATTTTGCATATTCTTTCCTAGTGCTGAATGAAACACATGAATTATTTTATGTGCTTTCTCACAGCACTCTGACTCGCGTCCACTTTTTCCTCTGCTGTAACCATGAGGTCTTTATCCATAAAATTGCTGCATAGCCTATTGCCAGAAAAGAGCATTTGATGAATCCTTGTCAAAATATTATTTGGTTTGCTTTTTATCCTAAAGAACTTTGTTCCATTAACCTTCCTACTGATTTTCAGAACGGTCCTTTAATAGACAAGCTCATTTTGAATTTTCAGTGAGCTTGTAGCCCCTCCTTGCTCCACATCCCCTGCAAATGTAATAAACATTCTTCTTGTTCCATCATCCCCATTAATGAAAATATTGAATAAATGTAGACTTAGGACAGGCTCCTGCAGAATGTCACTCAATATACCCTTCCATTTGGATAATGAACAATTGATAAGTACTTGGTAAGTATAGATTTCCAATCACTTTTTCACCCCTCTCAAGCCAGTTTCATCAAGACAGCCTTTGCCTAGCTTGCTAATGAGAATGTCACGTGTGATAGTGTCAAAAGCCTTATTAAGGTCAAATATTTCTATTGCTTCTCCCTCATTCACACAACACTTGATCTGGTCAATGAAGAAAGTTAGATGGATGTGACACATCTTGCTCATGACAAATTTATGCCATCTGCTGCTACCCACTCTTATCTTCCAAGGGACAGTTTGTTCAAGTTTTTTTCTAGTAATCAAAATGAAGATGGGTGGCCTAAGTATTTCACAAGATTTCTGGTTTCTTCCTGCCTTAACAACCTGAAATCCCCTGGCTCCACTTCTTTTTACATGCTTATCCTTGGCTGCATTCAGTGCACTTTTTATGGCCTATTTTCTTTTTCATTTTATCTTGGTTGAAAAGAGAAGGTTAAGTATTTATTTGCTTCAAAGCTATTTATTGTATTCCCTCTCTGATGTGGAAAATATTTTTAGTATTTCTAATGATTTCTGTGTTTTCCTTCTGTTCTGTGAGGTTTTACTATCTCTGGCTTTATAGAGGAAACACAAGGAGCCTGGTTTTCCAACTCAGTGGAATGCAAGCATTCACACTGCACAGGAACGAGTTGCTTATCTATGGAGCAGAGCCCACCCTGTGCACATGCTGGTACCACTTCCTTGCCCCTTTCTTTAAGGCAAAACCTCCGCCTGTAAATGTGCCAAAGCAAACTAAGGGTAGGTTGCAGGTGTAAGTGCTTGGCCCAGCTCTTAACGGGACAAGGATTCATAAATTCACTTGCTGATCCTCAAGCTGTGTTTGCTACTTTGTCCGTTGGTGCAATTTTGCTGGGTGTTAGTCCTTGTAATGAAATTCTCACAACACCAAAATCCATGAAAGAATTGCAGGTTTTCGCCTTAAGATCAGAATTTCAGTTTCAGAAATGTCTGGTCGCTCCAGTGGGTTTTCTAACATGCCCTAGAAGTGAAGAGTCAACACTCCTTTCTTTGTATCTTCTCCTGCTTTTTAGCTGTTGCTGTAGGTTTATTTCCCTCACAGTTACTGCAGCGTTCTGTGCTCTGAAAGGCTACAAATCTTCTGTTTGTCAGCACTCAGGGCTTGCTAGCAGGGCCACTGAGCTTTCCAACCTATTAAGCTAATCCAAGCACATTTGTTGTGTTTTAGAGTGTTTAGACTGCCTGAATGTGGTTTATTACAGCATTTAAATACTTTTCTTCATTTTTGAAGGTCAGACAAAATCAATCAAATGAATCAATTTACACTTAAAAAAACTGTGTTAATGTGACACCATTACGGTAACAGAGATTGAAAGACCCCTAGTTTCAAGGAAAAATTAAAATAAATTTGGGAAAATAAATAACTACTGTAATTGTGAAGATTAAGAACAGAACAGACGCATCAAAGAGAAGGAAAAGGGATTTAGGGCTGAGTCTACGGCTTGTGTAATTCTTAGGGATGATGTTGATTTTAAACCAAATGAGAACTGTTCCAAAACCACCAACTGAATAGTAATTGAATTAATTTCTGTGCACTTGTCCTTCGGAGTGTTTTCTCTCTTACAGAATTCGTCGCATCACTCTTAAGCAGTGTTACACACAATTTATACATCTCCCAGCTGAAGCCTAGCTCGGCACTAAGGGGACAGTGTGAAAAATGACTGAACAGATTAATAAACTTTCCTCCCCATCTTCTTTCTCCCCTCCCACTGACATGTTTGCTCAGTTTCAGATCATCATACTACCCGGCAACTTTGCTTACTGCTGCCTATTTAAAAATGAGACATTAAAAAACCATTACAGCCACAGTAGCACTCTTGCTCAGCTCTTTCCTGAGTTAAGACAGAGAATATGTTGGAGGCTGAATACAGGGAAAAGAAACAGTCTGTGAGCTGAAATTTCCTGCTTTTTGCACATTCTAAGGAAACGGGTGAGGCAGCTCAACAATTCAGTGGCATCTCAGACATATAAGGTCTTGCTGCAGTTTTTTCCTGCTTCTTTCCCTGTCTACATGAGAGTTGGAGTAAGCCTCTAATTGCCAAGGTAGTGACAAATTTCAATACTTTGGCCAGAATTTCAGGGCCAAGTGGCAAGTTGACCTTTCAACATGTGTCAATGTCTTTATGAATTCTTGTCTTTTTTAACAGCCAGCTAATCACACTTAGCCCCTTTTGCATGTTAACAGAGGATGTGAAAATATTTGGTGCTTTTTTTCACACTTCTTCCAAGGTCAGTCTATACCTGCATTTTATCTCTTTAAAAGGAAAGGGACTCTATTTTGTGCACAAGCTTGAGAGATTAAAAACCCAACACACTTTTCTATTGTATTTTGTATTTCTTGATTCCAGCTGAATGAGTTTCATGAGAAATATTCAATGGAAGCATGGCTGCACCAGTCTGGAGCATGATTCAGGTCAGCAGCTGCCCAGCAATGTAAGGACAGAGTTGAACAAACCTCTTAGACAACATGTCCTAGATCTTTCTGTTCTTTGTTAGAAGCCAAAGTGACTTCAGCACTTTAATGGCCTGTTAGTCTGTGAGAAACTACTTCTCTATTTACCGCCTTTTATATTTGCAAGATCTACTTAGAACTAGGAATACAAATTCAAATGTGTTGATGAGAAGCTGCTCTACATTTTGGGCTGGATTAGCAGATTTCCCAAAAATCTCATTAAAAGACCTTGCTATTGTCAGTTTTACAGCTCAATTGCAGTAGCTTCAGAGCCTTGGATGCACATAACTGTCTAAACTTGCAGATGCTTTTCCCAACCAAGTTCCTATATTTTAAGATTTGGCCACTAATCAAGGCCACCGTAAATCCTTCAACCGATATCTTCAGTAGCAGTCTGGGTAAAAATTAACTGCTTAGTGGTTTCAGTGGTTAAAGATATTCCGTTTACTTCTTAAAGTGAGCATCTCTGTGTCAAAAATCCTTCTAAGCATAAGGGATTAAAAAGATGCATCTTGGATGCAAGCTAATAGCATTATGTACATTTGATTCGATGACAGCTTGGGAGGTTTCATGAGCAGCAGGGCTGCATGGCGAAGCCTGGATGATTTCCGCAGTCCTTTCTCAGAAAAATCCCCACCCTTCTGCTGTGTCTCAGGAAGAAGGAAGGTCTGGTGGAAATGGCACTAGATGGGGTGTCAGGAGACCAAGCTCTTCCTGCCTGACCTTTTGGCTGCTCACTTAATCTCTCCATACATAATTAATAGGCCCGTCACTGGGGATAGCAGTCCTCCTATCTCCTGCTCTCTCTCATCACATCTATCATGTTTGTTTTACTCTTTGGGTGACAAACATATCTCTGATAGTGTCCTTTTACAGTCTCCCTTTACAACCCCTCAAACCCTGATACAGGCTGCCTTAAGTAAGTACATGGGTCTGAGCACTGAATTCTGCCTCACAGAGTTATGCATCTGGGCAATGCATGCAGCAAGGTCCTGAGATGGAGGGAAAATTAAGGGGGCAAAGTGAGACTGGCTAAGTGTAGGAGATGCAGTTCCTTTTCCACTACTCCTTGGCTCTGGCATTTACATCTTTACATACAAAAAGTTCACTTACTCTCGGCAGCTACTTAGATTGCCTGCACTGTGAGCTACCTCTGGCTGAGACAGCTTCTGAGCTTTTGTTTCAAGAGATCTGCAGGTCCCTTTGCCAATGGAAGGCTAACAGACCTCTGATATTAATATAATAGGTGGGGTTTTCCTCTCCCTTCTGTCTTTAACTACCCTAAAATAGCCATTTCAGTTTTGGTCATCAGTTCTTTAAGGGGAAATTACGCCTGTAAATGGAAAATTGTGTTAATGCCAAGTTTTAACAATTTTTTGTCAAGTTCCAAATCGCTGCAAAAGAGGGTTTCCTAATGGATAGTGACCCTCCGCTCACCCAGATAACACTGTCACTGTAGCTAATATCATGTGTCTCGTGATACTGAGTGTCAGCTTAAATTGATTACCCAGGATGTTCCCCCCACACACTTATGGAAGATGTCACTGTTCATATTCATAACTGACCACTATCAACATGACTATGAGACTGCATATACGAAGCCTTCCCGGATTCTCTTAATATTTTTTTTTTTTAAGAAAAACATGGGAATCAGCTTTTCTTTTTCCTTTCTGCCATAAAAAATTTTACTAATGTTATAAAATAATCTGTGTATTCGAAAATTGATTTTAGGCACCTCTCCTGTTCCCCAGGACCTAGCAAAGATGATGGAGAGTGGCTTAGCAATGACTTCCGCCATCTCCCTTAGCACACGCGGGTGCATCCCATCTGGGCCCATGGATTTGTGTACATCCAGTTTGCTCAACTTATCCCTAACCCAGTCCTCATCAACCAAGGCAGGGTTGCGGTTCTGCTAGCTGTTCTGTTCTTACCACATGAGACCCTGAACTCCACCATCTCATGGTTGCTGCAATCAAGGCAACCCTCAACCTTCACTGCTTCAACCAGACCCGCCTTGTTGGTGAGTACAAGATCCAGCAGTGTTCCTCTCCTAGAGGGCTCTTCCACCATCTGCATCAGGAAATTGTCACTTGAGTGTGGATGGCTGGCTGAGTAGGTCTTCCAGCAGCTGTCTGGGTAGTTAAAATCTCCCACAAGAACCAGGGCCTGCAGCTGTGAGGCTGCTGCCAGCTGGCTGTAGAAGACTTCATCAACTTCCTCACTCTGATCTGGAGGTCTGTAATAGACACCCACAACAGTGTCACCCATACCAGCCTGCCCCTTAATCCACACCCACAAACTATCAACTCTCTCCTCTGCTGCCCTAGGACAGAACTCAATACATTCCAGTTGTTCTCTCACATAGAGGGCAACTCCTCCACCCTGCCTTGCTGACCTATCCCTTCTAAAAAGAACGTAGCCATCCATGGCCACATTCCAGTCATGTGAGCTGTCCCACCAGGTCTTCGTAATCGCTACCAAATCATAATCACCTGACTAGACACAAATTTCTAACTCCTCCTGCTTATTCCACATGCTGTGGGCATTGGTGTACAGGCATTTTGGGGAGCGAGCAGAGCGCTCTGAATTCACCCCAGGACAGTGAGAGGTCACCTGTTCTTCCTTAAGATCAGCGCTCTGCCCCACTGGTGCCCACCCATCAACTGTCCCACCCCCCCTTGAATCTAGTTTAAAGTCCTCTGAACGAACCTTGCTAGCTCCTGCCCCAGAGCTCCTCTTCCCCTCTGAGTTAAACCCCTCCCATTTGTATCTGCTAAGCCTGATGTCTGAAAGAACCCAAAGCCCTGCCTGTAACACCAGTCTCGTAGCCAGGCGTTGATGTACTTAATCCTTCTATTCTGGCCCATGTCCTCACCCCAAAAAGGAAATAATGAACAGAAAAAAATTTGTGCCCCAGAGTCCCTCACAAAATGTCCTAATGCCTTAAGGTCTTTCTTCATTCTCCTAAGACTGTTGAATATATCTTCTTCCCCATTTGTTTGGATGATCAGCAGTGGGTTATAGTCAGCTGATCTCACCAGGTAAGGGAGCAACCTAGTGATGTCCCTGATTCAGGCTTCCGGTAAATTGCAGGCTTCCCTATGATGGGGGTCAGCTC
Source organism: Rhinopomastus cyanomelas (assembly GCA_013400115.1). NCBI lineage: Eukaryota > Metazoa > Chordata > Aves > Bucerotiformes > Rhinopomastidae > Rhinopomastus > Rhinopomastus cyanomelas. Next base: position 65,595 of record VXBP01008585.1, read on the forward strand.
TGCATATTGGGCCCTCAGTCCCTTTCAGGAGAGAGTCTCCAATAACCAGGACCTATCTCGTCTTTGTAGAGGAGGTCATCGTATCACTAGAAGCCTTCCTGGATTTATGAGACTTTGCCTGGACTTTCAGTGTGGGTTCTCTATCCTCAATATCCTCATCAGATTTGCTGTCTTCCAATAGGGGCTCATATCTATTACTCAGTGTCAACTGGGGAGGTGCATCAGGCAAGGATGGCACCCACCTTCTGCCATTGCCCTGCACTTGGCTCCAGCCACCCATTTTACTTGGGCTCCCGTCCACCCCCTGAGAACCATAGGATACAGGCCCCTCCTGAATACGACTCTTATGTATCTGTTGTCCAGGCTGCTGAGCCTAGCTCCACCTGTCTTCATCGGTTTCAGCCTCACTAGTTCTCCTGAGCCTTCCTAGTTCAGCCTGTAGACTTTCAACCTCATCTTGTAATTGTGCCACCCGGTCAAGCAGATAATCTACCTGCTCGCACCGAACGCAGCCAGGAAGATGAGAAAAAACTTTGCATTCGTGACAACCTATTACCTGCATAACCTCATCTTTTTGGAGAACCTCTGTTTGGGTTCCCACCTCCACGTGCAGTTGTGACCAAAGCCTGGTCTTCCTCTTCTGCTGTGTTGTAACCATTTTTTTTCTGAATTTTTTTTTTTTAGTCAGACCCCCTGTGGTCTAGAAGCTGGTAAATCTCCACCCCGGTACGTCACCGCTCACGTAGTCACGTACGCATGCAGCGCTCGGCTACTCACGGCTAGTCACCCAAAAAGCAAATTTTACCTTACTTTATGAGAAAGGTGTTATTTGATGCTTGAAGTACAATATTCCACTTAAGGAGATCATTATGACAACGCTGGACAGACTTAATGAATGTTTTACTTTGATCCTTGAGATCTGACGTCAGAAACATCAGATCTTGAGAAAAGCAGATGGATTTGGATCTGTATTCATCACATGTTTGTAAAAGGAATGGAGGATGCTTTTGAAGAAGAGTAGCTGAGGAAGTTAAAATGCATATTTTAACTAACAGCCCTTTGGTGAAACATCATCACATGTTAATGGAACAGATATTACCATTTCAGCGGACATGTTCTACCTCTGCTGGGTCCAGCAAGTGGATCTGCACTGACTTGGGTCAAGGGGTCGAGGAACCAGACCCATCTGGATCACTGGAGTGACAGGAGGTTGCTGAGAACTGTCTATGGTATAGGCAAATGTGAGCTTAACAGCGGACAAGTGGGCAAAGCAACCCATCGTGACTGGCCCAAAGGCCCCTTGAATTTTGGGCATAGTTAACCTCGAGCGAAGATGCCTCAAGGACCCGAAGGTCTATGAATGGGCTTTTGGTGTAGCCACATCAAACCCTGCCTAGCGTCTCAGAAGACCCATTCCTTGTGGGATTGCTGCACATGGAAGAACAGCAGGTGCCAACTGTTACCAGGATGCTGCTCCAACAGTGATATTGTACAAACTCACACTCCTTGGCTCCCTACCATGAATGGAATTACCAACTGGAGAACCAGGGAGTGAACTATAAGACACACTTGCCTTTTAATCGCCACATTTGTCCAGTGTAAAATGTCATCTGAAGGTGGAGGCTAGCAGTGGGCTATTGCATTGCCACTCAGTGGCAATGCCACCACTGAGTGCTGTTGTACCAGGTATGTTGAAGCTCCGATACAAGTTGGAGTTAAAGATGGAAAAGTGTTTGCTACAATTGGTGCTGCCGATGCAGTTTTCCCAATTCCTGCAGACAACAGGAACAACCAAGGGTGGGAACACAGCCCCACTGTTGGTCATGGACTAATTAAAACACACTGGAAAAGAGTGATACCCCTGAGCATCTGCAATGCATCGATGGCATCATTGTGTGGGCAGCAAGGCAGAAGGTGAGGTAGAATGTTGGGTATTAAGATGGTCTAAATACATGCTGGCAAAGAGGAGTTTCAATAATAAGAACGATGCATGTATTAAATTATGTGGTACATGAGCACAACAGAAGTCACACAGAATCACTTTGGTTGGAAAATACCCCCAGGATCATCAAGTCCAACCATCTACCCTACTCTACAAGTGCACCCCTAAACCACATCCCTCAACATCTCATCCAAACGATCTTTAAACACATCCAGGAATGGCGACTCAACCACCTCCCTGGGAAGGCCATTCCAGTGCATGACCACCCTCTCTGTGAAAAAATTCTTCCTAATATCAAGTCTAAACCTACCCTGTTGTAACTTAAACCCCTTCCCTCTTGTTCTGTCACTAATCGCTTGTGAGAAGAAACCAGCACCAACCTCCCCACAATGTCCTTTCAGGTACGTTGTAGAGAGTGATGAGGTCTCCTATCAGCCTTCTCGTCTTCAAACTAAAGAGCCCCAGCTCTTTCAGTCTTTCCTCATAAGGTTTGTTTTCCAGTTCCTTCACCAGCTCAGTTGCACCTGCTCCAGCACCTTCACATCTCCCTTGTATTGAGGTGCCCAAAACTGGACACACTACTCAAGATGTGGCCTCATCAATGCTGAGTACAGGAGGATGATAACCTCCCTACTTTGGCCAGCCACACTATTTCTAAGCAGGATGCCATTGGCCTTCTTGGCCACCTGTGCACACTGCTGGCTCATATTCATCTTCCTGTGAATTAGAACCCCCCAGGTCTCTCTCTGCCACAGGGCTCTCCAGCCACCCCTCCCCAAGCCTGTAGAGTTGCAGGCAGTTGTTGTGGTCCAAGTGCAGGACCTGGCACTTGGCCTTATTGAAGTTCATGCCACTGACATTGGCCCATTGTTCCAATCTATCCAAGTCCCTCCCTACCCTCTGGAACATGAACGCTCCCACGAAATTTGGTGTCATCTGCAAACTTACTAATAATACATTCTGTATCTTTATAGAGATCATCAATAAAGATGCTAAACAGAGATGGTCCCAACACTGAGCCAGCTGGATTTAACGCCATTAACCACCGCTCTTTGGGCCCGTTCGTTCAACCAGTGTTTTATCCAGCAGATTGTGTGCTTGTCCAAGCCATGAGCAGCCAGCTTATCAAGGAGAATTCCATGGGGAACAGTGTCAAAGGCTTTTCAAAAGTCTAGGTAAACAACATCCACAGCCTCTCTCTCATCCAATAGTTGGGTCACCCTGTCATAGAAGGAGATCAAGTTCATCAGGCAGGACCTGCTTTTAATAAACCCATGTTGACTGGGCCTGATCCCCTGGTTGTCCTGTATGTGAAGTGGGATGGCAATTGAGATGATGTGTTCCATGACCTTGCCTGGTACCGATGCCAGGCTTAGAGGTCTATAGTTTCCTGGATCCTCCTTTCTGCCTTTCTTGTAGACAGGTGTTATATTTGCCCCTTCTAGTCCATCGGGACCTCTCCAGTTAGCCAGGATTTCAAGTAAATAATGGAAAGTGGCTTGGTGAGCACATCTGCCAACTCTTCCAACACCCTGGGGTGCAACCCATCTGAGCCCATAGACTTGTTTATGTCTAAGTGGTGTAGCAGGTCACTGACCACTTCCTTTCCAATTGTGATGGCCTCATTCTGCTTCCCTTCTTTGCCTCCCAGCTCATGAGGTCTGTTGTCCAGGGGACAGCAAGTTCCACTGGTAAAGACTGAGGCAAAGTAGGCACTGAGCACCTCAGGCTTTTCTACATCATCTGTTACTAGATTTCCCTCTGAGGCCAAAGTAGGATGGAGATTTTCCCTGGTCCTTCTTTTGCTGTTAATATATTTATAGAAACTTTTTTATTATCCTTAACAGTTGTACCTAAGTTGAGCTCTAGATGTTCTTTGGCCCTCCTGATTTTCTGTCTGCAGAGTTTGACTACACCCTGAAAATCTTCAATCTATGACCTCTTCCAGGTCAAGCTGGTCTCTTTCCCTGCCTACTCATCTTTTGTCTCACGGGGTCAGCCTGCTCCTGTGTCCTTAAGATTTCCCTCTTAAAGTATGTCTCCTATAACCTTTAGGGCAGCCTAATGGTATGGAAAAAAGGGTGGATATTGTGTTTGGTTTATCTGGGATGGAGTTGATCCTCCTTATGACATTTCTCCCTGTGCTGTGTTTGTGGTGGTAGTTGGAGGGATGTTGATAACACCCCAGTGTTTTGGCTACTGCTGAGCACGGCTTGGATAGCACCAAATCTGTGGGAGTTTTTCTCTTTCTTAACATTCTGTGCAACAGTAGGATGAGTAGGTCAGGGCTAATTGACCCAAGAGATGTTTCACACCGTATGGCATCAGCCCAGACATAAAAGTGAGGGGAAAGAAGGAAGGGGGTGGTGGGGAATTTGTCCTCTGGAGCAACTGCCACATATATCAGGGTCCTGCTCCACACAACAGCACCTAACATGTTCTGCTGATGGGAAGCAGAGAATACCCTCTACTATTTGCCTTTGCATACAACTTTTGCTTTCTGCTTTATTAAACTGTTGTCTTTATGTGCTGGCATGTCTTTATGTTTGTCTCTCCTATATCCATGTAAGAAAGGGGAGTGACGGCAGCTTTGGTGGCCACCCACCTCCAGCCAGGGCCAAACCACCACAAAAGGAAACATAGGTAGTTGCTAAAGAGTGAAATAATATTTGAATTATGAACAAATTATCAGAATTACTTTGCTGTCTATGAAATAAGAAAGACATAGTGTGAGAAGGAGCAGTATCTGTTTTCTCCTCACACTGAGAAAGCCTATGTAATGTTTCCAGCTCCAGCTATCTGGTTTCTGTCTTCTCTACAGTGCCCTCCTACATTGTGAAGCAGATGTAGTTATTGATTTAACTGCACAATCAAACAGCTTGGCAGATTAAGCCTTCGGACCTCTTGAACTTTCTCGGGTCCTTATCTTCAGGAATGCTCCATCAGATATTTTTGGTCATCTCTTGAGAAAACAAACATAAACATAAACAGTCATCCATCGATTTGTTTGGGAAGGATGATTCAGTCGTGATCATAGCAAAGCCTGGAAATGGTAGAGTCAGTGCTCATAGCTGGAGTTATGTTTCCATAATAAGATATGCCACACTATTTGTACTCCATCCAGCTGGCCCATCGGAACACAGTGTTTTATGTAATTATTGCATAAATTTTAAAAGATAAAACATGTAAATTAACCTGAGTGGTAGTAATAAATGATTTTAATTACCCAGACACAGACAAGATTGCATTAAGTAGAGGAAATACATTTCTAAATCTGGAATGAGAGTGCTTTCTAATTCAATCTGGACATCAGCTGACAGGCAAAGAAACAAGGTTGAGTTTGAATGTAACTTAGAGAGGGGGTGGGTGAAATAATGTTAGAGGACAATTTGGGCTTCAGAATATGAGCTGCAGTCACAAATACTCTACAGAGGCAATTAAAATTACCATCAAAGCTACAGAGAGGAACAAAAGGGAGGACTCCAACAACTAGCTTCAGTATAGCAAACTGGGATGTTATCTAGGGCAAGATAAATAAAACTTTAATGAGAAACACAAAAGAAACCAAAAAGGTTAAAATAAACATTGAATGCTCAGTGACGTCTAGACTTAGGAAATGACTTGCCTTCATGTGGGTCTATTCTAGTTTGTGAGAAGCAGGGCAATATACCCCTTCTTCAAATGTAGGATGAAAATCACAGGCCTACTCATGTAGATGCCCAAAACGTTTTTGTGACAACTTGTAAACACTGACATCCCTCCACTCCTTTTGTGTTTGCAGCTAAACTCATACTTGGAGGAGGTCTTCAGATTCTCTCTCAGTGCACAGGACTTGGTTCCAATGTATTTATTTTACCATGCGTAGAATATCTGTAACTGAAGCTGTCCTACTCCTGAGATGCAAAGGTCTCTCTAGCACCCTAAGACAAGTGAAAAACGCATGTAAAGAGTCTGAAAGCTACATATATTATAGTGCATCACAGAAAGAAAGTAGGAAGGATCCTAGAGTTTGTGAATGTCACTGAGTATCTAATATTCCCAGATAACCCAAGAAGGTCCATTCTCTGAAAATAATCTTCATGAGATGGGCCTGGTTCTCGTGTCATGTTTCATATGACTGCAGTTCCATGAATATCACCACCTCCAGTTTCAAATGTCCTTGATATTTAAGATATTTTTTGTGTCGCTTAATGTGATAGAACACTGAAGCTGTGATGTGCTTGCTGATCCTGCCAATGTTGTAAGTTGTTCCAAACTTGCTTACACGTGGACTTATCTGTGAATAATTTCACTACCACTTAAGAAAGCATGGAATGGTTTAATAACAGAAAGGTTAGCTAGAATACAAAATCTCTTATCATGGGGATTACTGTAGGCTTCTGCTCACCAGCAGCTGCCTGACACGCTCATACATGTGTACTCTGAGCGATGCCGCTACCTGCATCGACAGCGCTGACCAAGTGCAGGCAATGTTGCAGCTCTATGCTCTGCTACGTTGTCCTGTCCCATCACAGGTTTGAGAAGCCATTCCCATACTAAAGATCTCTTCTAATCTCTCCTCATTGACAGACTTTGAGCAGAATCTTGCCTTGATGGAGACTCTTACCTGAATGCAACTGCAATACCGAACGCAGCTGTAATGTGTAATAATAGGATGTGCTGCATGCTGAATATCTGCCTTATTAAGAGTCCAGAAAAACAGTGGCTTCTCCTCTTCCTATTTTATGGGGAGGTCAAGGGAATCTTTGGTTCCAAACTTGTTTCTTCAGAAGTTCTTGACCAAAGGGGTGTCTCAATTTTGAGACTGAGTTCAGAGCAGAGATAAAACATGGATCTGGCTCTGGATTATTACAGTGGTTGAAGCCCATGCACGCTGCAAGGATTATCTTTGTTATTTTTTTAAGCCTATGGATAAGTCAAGCTGTTAGTGATACTCAGCTATATACTGATATTTTTCTCTAATCGGTGTTTGGCTTTGAGAAGAGTCAGAAACTGAGCAAAACACAAATGGCTCAAGGTGCACTCAAAAGACAGAGATCTGAAGAAGGATTGCTGACACAGGCACATGAAGCAAAATTACCAAGGGAATTAAATTGCTGTTTTTCTATCCAAGAAGGCTGATGTAAACAGCGACTTAACTAGCCTATCGAGAGCATGACTGAGAACTTAGTGACAATTGGGTTGATAGTGCTGACAGACTAAATCATTTCTTTAGTTCAGTATCCACAATAAGGGCTGAAGGGTAAAAAACTGAACTAGGATATATTTTCATTGGGGAGGGGACAGTAAAATCTTGAAAGGTTATATCATTATGATTCTATGATTATATCGAAGCAGATCAGCAATTAGAAGAGTTAAGAGTTGACAAGCAGCAGCTCCTTATGAGTTATATGTCAGAATTCAGAGTTCAACAAGATGTGGCAAAGGAAAATACAAAAATCTTTTCACAGAATCACAGAACATTAGGGGTTGGAAGGGACCTTGAAAGATCATCTAGTCCAATCCTCCTGCCACCACAGGATCACCTAAACCAAATTACACAGAAACATGTCCAAGCGAGTTTTAAATGTCTCCAGTGAAGGAGACATTTAAACACAACCTCTCTGGGCAGCCTGTTCCAGGGCTCTGTCACCCTCACTGTGAAGAGGTTCCTTCTGATATTTATATGGAATTTCCTATGTTCCAGCTTACAACCATTGCCCTTCTTCCTATCGCTACATGACATTGAGAAGAGCATGGCTCCATCCTCTTGACACCCACTCCTCACATATTCATAAACATTAAGGAGATCACCCCTCCTCTCCAAGCTAAAGTGACCCAGCTCCCTCAGCCTTTATTCATCAGGGAGGTGTTCTCCTTCCTTCATTATCCTTGTTGCTCTACGCTGGACACCCTCCAGCAGCAACCTGTCCTCCATCAGCCGAAGGGCCCAGAACTGGACACAATATTTCATATGTGGTCTCACCAGGGCAGAGTAGAGGAGGAAGAGAACTTCTCTCCATCTGCTAACCAACCCCCTCCTGATCCACCCCAGGATGCTCTTGACTCTTGACCACAAGGGCACATTGCTGGCTCATCGTCATCCTGCTGTCCACCAGGATCCTCAGGTCCCTTTCTCCCACACTGCTCCCCAACAGGTCAGTCCCCAACCTGTACTGGAACTGGCTTTTCTTGCCCAGATGCAAGACTCTACACTTACCCTTGTTATACTTCATTAAATTTCTCTCTGCCCAGCTCTCCAGTCTGTCCAAGTCCTTTTGTGTCATCAGCAAACTTGCTGACAGTGCACCCTAATCCCTCATCCAAGTCATCAATGAATAGATTAAACAGGACTGGTCCCAGCACTGACCCCTGGGGGACTCCACTAGATGCAAGCCTCCAACTAGACTCTGTCCCATTCACCACTACTTTCTGGCTTCTATCCTGCAGCCAGTTCATGATCCACCTCACTACCCAATCATCCAGACCACACTGCCTCCGTTTGGCTGCGAGGATGCTGTGTGAGACCATGTCAAATGCCTTATTCAAGTCAAGATAGACCACATCCTCTACTTTACCATCATCTATCCATCTGGTTAGGTCCTCTTTTTGTTTGGCAAAGCCATGCTGACTGTCCCTATTGACCCTCTTGTCCTTGATGTGCCTAGACACAGCATCAAGGATAAATTGTTCAATCACTTTTCCTGTGATGCAGGTGTGGCTGACTGGCCTATAGTTACTTGGGTCCTCCTTCTTACCCTTTTTGAAGAGTGGAGGGACATTTGGTATCTTCCAGTCCCCAGGCAACTCTCCTGATTCCCATGACTTAGCAAAGATGATGGAGAGCGGTCTAGCAATTACTTCCACTGTCTCCCTTCCTAGACTGTTGCTTTTACCTCCTGAAGAGTCTGCTAGCCAGCTGAATTTGAGAAGTTGTAGAATAGTTTTGTTTGTGGATTCTGGCTCAACCCTTTCTTCTTCCTGTTGTGTTTGCCAAGAATTACATAGATGAAAATGTCATTCACCTTGTCAACAAGAACAATCCTGTTGCAAGTGCAAGAGGAGTTAAAAAAGCTGCCTTGCATCTGTCTGCAAGCATAGAAATATCAAAGATTGCTTCCTTCCTGTCCCGAGTATTCAGCATTATGGTGCTATTGTCCACATCCAAAAACTGATGCATAGGTTTGGCCTGCAGCACACATGAAAGAGAGACCTTCTGTTGCCATCTAACCTGCTGAAAGTGAGGGCAATATATTCTGATCGCAGAAAGGTTGGCTTTGGCAACCTAGAGCTAAGTACAAGACTAATATCCCAGATGCCACCACCACTGCTGGATGTTAAGTATTCCCAGAGCTATGACACCACCGTAACACTAATATATTACTCATCTCACAGTATCACAGTATCACAGTATTATCAAGGTTGGAAGAGACCTCGTAGATCATCAAGTCCAACCTGTCACCACAGAGCTCAAGGCTAGACCATGGCACAAAGTGCCACGTCCAATCCTGCCTTGAACAGCTCCAATACCCAGACCCAGTTTTCAGGATACAGGTGCAGCTAACTCCATGACATGATCCATGGTTCAGACTCAATGCCAGGCTTAGTGAAATGCTCAAGTCAAGGATGACACCATAGCGTCACTTCGACTCACAGTGACTTCTATTCCTGAAGAGTGCCAGCAGGACTATACTGAGGCTTATACAGCAGTGATCTACCAGTCTGGCAGGACAAATCACAGAATCACAGAATGTCTTTTGTTGGAAGAGACCTTTAAGATCGAGACTAACCTTTGAACCAGCACTGAACAGAGGTCACCACTAAACAATATCCTTAAGCATCAGGTCCACACATCATGTAAATGCCACCTGGAATGGTGATTCTGCTGCTTCACTTGGCAGCCTGTTTCAATGTTCAACAAACCTTTTAGTGAAGAAATTCTTCCTAACGTTCAGCTTAAACTTCCCTTGGTGCAACTTGCAGCCTTTTCCTCTAGTCCTATCGCTTGCCATCAAAGAGAAGAAGCATATACATATTGCATATGCATGTATTTACACCAACATTTCCAAGCACAAGCTGTCTCTCAGGGGAGTCACAACTCAGAATGGAAAGCCAAGAGTCCTGACAGCTTAATCTACCATTTTTCAAAATCTCCAGTCAGTGTGATGCCGACATTTTGGATTAAAGTCCTTTATCCAGCACTCTTGAAAACTGATGACTGAATATCCCTTTTATTGCCTACGTTATTAGGATTCAGCCGGAAAAACTGTGCTATGCATAATTCTGTCATCTTGTGGTTCCTTGTTCTACCAGCCTGTGCTCTGTGATTTTCCAAAAACCACAGGAGTTTGTGTAGACATGGGAATAAATTGCGTGGTCCTCTTGGTGAATTTGAAATGATGCTTGGATGCTCCTGCGTGGCATCTGTTTATTCATAACATCTAGAGAGCCATAGCCCAGCTGGAGCAGAGCCTGAGCTGGAAGGCTGGTGCTCTAAGTACAGCATGATATATATTTCTTCAGAGAACACCACTGCTGGCTCTGCAGAAACATACTTACACACATAGAGAAGAAACAAAACAAAGAAACAAGAGAAGGAGGCAAGTGTAATAATAGGTCAAACCAAAGAAATATGCTGTAAGCAGCATTGTTTTCCGTGGTGATTGGTTAGACAATGAATCACCCAGAAAACCTCAGTGAGCAGTGCCACACTGAGATGCTTCACACCTCCTGCAGCAGCCACTCATCAGCTCCCAGGGAGGAATGGCACACAGTTCCATATATTAATGGCCTGACCCCCCGAACACAGGTCCTGTTGCTGCTGGTCTTGCTACAAAGCTGAAACTGTGAGACTTGCTTAAAAAATGCATATAAATCAGGCAGAGTCCTCTGAGCTTCAGAGTGAAACCCATTACAGTCTGGAAGAGAGAAAAAGGACATAAAATATAGGTTTGTTTGCCTATATCAATTGCCTTTTTATCTCCTGTCTTCTAGGTGCTAAGGCATCCGAAGTGAGGAGGTGCCAGTTTTGTTTTGTGTGTTCGTGGTTTCGTTGTAATAAATTGTGTCTTTGACATATTTCTGCAAAGAAGGAAAGTAAAGAAAGAAACCACCCAAACCCTTGTAGTCCAAGATATGGGGGGATCTCACGCATTTTCGTGATGTGTTTTGACATTCAAAGAAAAAGATGTAATTCAAATGTCTTAAATGAGACACCAGAAGGTAGGATTCAGATACCCCATCTTTGCCATGCTGGTTTGCCACAATTTGAACCTTCTGCCTAGCTCTGTCCTACCTGGGACCCAAGGTCAAAGCTTCAGGAAGTCAGATGGAGAGATTAAAACCTGTGGGAAATTGTATACACAGCTGAACCACACCATGACTCTCTCCTTAGTCATGGTAGGGAAGAAACTCTGTGGAGGGAGGTGAACTGTCCACTGACCACACAGGCTTAAAATTTTTATCTTTGCATCATAGCATAGATTGTAGATTCCTGAGAAAACCCAGCAGAAAAGCCATGAAAGCAGGGGATGTCTGTAATTCCACTCCTGCCCAGCTGCTCACTCCTAAGAAGCACTTGTACCTGCTGCCCCTCGCAGCTTGCTCAGATGTAAAATGCATCTGTCAGTGCTACTCACAGTGGGAGATTACTTAAAGTTTGTAAAGCATTTTGGTTATACTCACATGAAATAACCTAGAGAAGCACAAGATATTGAATTCTTTGATAATATATATTTGGCTGATGCATGTGCTAGAATGGGAAGGATAACCAGGGCACATGTCTGTTTAAAAACACCCTTGCTCATTAAAAAAGACCAACTAAAGATAAATGTGGAATATGTTTATTGTCAAACCTCAGGCTTGGGGGGAAAATATTGAGGGAGGATTTGTGGCTGAAGTTTTGTGATGTGGCAATGTGAGCACAACCAAAGTGCTTTCTATGCCTTAGAATCATAGATTCGATTAGGAATTGGGAGGACCTCGAAAGATCATCTAGTCCAATCCCCCTGCAGCAGCAAGATCACCTACACCAAGTCGCACAAGAACACATCCAGGCAGGTCTTAAACATCTCCAGAGAAGGAGACTCCACAACCTCCCTGGCAGCCTGTTCCAGTGCTCTGTCACCCTCACTGTGAAGAAGTTCTGTAGACAAGTTCTTAACAGACTTAGTGCTGGACACTGTGGACAACCCGCACTGAGCCAAGGTACCCTGGGAACGGCCTTGAAGGTGATAAGCAGGGAAGAGCAGTGAAGTTCCAATTACAGAGGAATGTTAACCAGAACGTGGGAACCAGGAAAGAAGGGCCATGTTAGGAGGTGGCTGGAGGGGCCGTCCAGTCGGTAGTGTGTTAATGATGGCCAATGGTCTAGAGAAGAGCTGAGCGTGACAAAGTCCACGTACCCAATGAGCGTATACTCGGTGCAGCGTGGAGAGGGCATAACTGTATATAAGCATGGAGATTACAGGAATAAATGAGCTCGGCATTTTAACTATATTGGTGTGCATGTTGTCGACTCGGCTAGCCCCTCTAAGGGCCAACCTCATTTCAAGGTTCCTTATATTTATGTGGAATCTCCTGTGTTCCAGCTTACATCCATTGCCCCTCGTCCTATCACCAGATGACACTGAGAAGAGCCTGGCTCCATCCTCCTGACATCCACCCTTCACATATTTATAAACATTAATGAGATCAACCCTCAGTCTCCTCTTCCCAAGCTAAAGAGACCCAGCTCACTCAGCCTTTCCTCATAAGCAAGGTGCTCTACTTCCTTGATCCTCCTTGTTGCCCTACGTTGGACACCCACCAGCAGCTCCCTGTCCTTCTTGAACTGAGGGGCCCAGAGCTGGACACAATACTCCAGATGTGGTCTCACCAGTGCAGAGTAGAGGGAGAGAGGAACCTCTCTCCATCTGCTAACCAACCCCCTCCTGATCCACCCCAGGATTCTGTTGGCCCTTTTAGCCACAAAAGCTCACTGCTGGCTCATTGTCATCCTGCTGTCCACTAGGACACCCAGACGCCTTTCTCCCACACTGCTCTCCTACAGGTCAGTCCCCAACCTGTACTGGAACTGGTTGTTCCTGCCCACATGCAAGACTCTACACTTACCCTTGTTATACTTCATTATATTTCTCTCTGCCCAGCTCTCCAGTCTGTCCAGGTCCTGCTGAATGACAGCACAGTCTGCTGGGGTATCGGTGACACCACCCAGCTTTGTGTCATCAGCAAACATGATGACAGTGCACCCTAATCCCTCATCCAAGACATTAATGAATAGGTTAAACAGGATTGGTCCCAGCATTGACCCCTGGGGGACTCCACTAGATGCAAGCCTCCAACTAGACTCTGTCCCATTCACCACTACTCTCTGGCTTCTATCCTGCAGCCAGTTCATGATCCACCTCACTACCCAATCATCCAGACCACACTGCCTCCATTTGGCTGTGAAGATGCTATGCGAGACTTTGTCAAATGCCTTACTCAAGTTGAGATAGATCACAACCGCCATTCTGCCATCATCTATCCACTTGGTTATGTACTCATAAAAGGCTATCAGGTAGGTCAAGCATGACATCCCAGTGAGGGTAACAGGGCGCTGAAGGGGGCTGCTCAGGGGTTTGTGGAATCTCCTTCTCTGGAGACATTTAAAACCCGTCTGGACTTGGTCTAGATGATCCTGCTGTGGTCGGGGCGTTGGACTGGATGACCTTTCAAGGTCACTTCCAATCCCTAATGTTCTGTGATTCTGTGGTTCTGTGTGATTCTGTGGTTTTCCCTTGGTGAAGCCATGCTGATGGTCTCTAACAACCCTCTTGTCCTTGATGTGCCTAGAGTCAGCATCCAAGACAAATTGTTCTATCACCTTTCCTGGGATGGAGGTGAGACTGATCAGTCTATAGTTATCTGGGTCCTCCTTCTTACCCTTTTTGAAAACTGGAGTGACATTTGTTATCCTCCAGTTCCTAGGAACCTCTCCTGATCCACATGATGGAGAGTGTCTTAGCAATGATTTCCTCAGTCTCCCTTAGTATGTGTGGGTGCATCCCATCTGGGCCCACGGATTTGTGTGCATCCAGTTTGATCAACTTATCCCTTACCCAGTCCTCATCAACCAAGGCAGGCACCTCTCTTGCCTCCTCTTCTTCTGGAGTCTCAGCAGTCTGGGGCTTAACATCAAGACAGCCCCCAGAAGTATAGACAGAGGCAAAGAAGGTGTTCAGCATCTCTGCTTTCTCTGTATCCTCTGTCTCCAGGCCACCTACCTCATTCAGTAGGAGTCCTACGTTGCTTCTAGTTTTAGTTTTACCTGCAATGTATTTGAAGAAGCCCTTTTTGTTGTCATTGACCTCCCTTGCAAGGTTTAATTCCAAGGAGGCCTTGGCCTTTCTACTTGCATCCCTTCCATTCTTTCACTAGAGCCTTGTAATCACCCCAAGTGGCCATCCCCTCCTTCCATGACCTATAAGTTTTCTTCTTCTTCAGTTTGCCCAGCAGAGCCCTGTTCTACCACGCAAGTCTTCTGGCTCCCTTCCTTGACTTCTTTCCTGTTGGAATGTTCTTTTCTTGTGCTGCAAGAAAGTGGTCTTTGAATGTTAACCAGCTGTCCTGAGCTCCTTTACCTGCCAGTACCCTCTCCCATGGGATTTCCCCCAGCAATTGCTTGAAAAGGCCAAAGTTGGCCCTCCTGAAGTCTAGGTTTGTGAATCTGCTCGCTATTCTGTCACTACCACACAAGACTCTTAACTCCTCCATCTCATGGTCATTGCAACCAAGGCAACCCTCAACCTTTACTGCTTCAGCCAGATCCTCCTTGCTGGTGAGTACAAGATCCAGCAGCGCTCCTCTCCTAGTGGGCTCTTCCACCACTTGCATCAGGAAATTGTCAGCAATGCACTTAAGGAACCTCCTGGACTGTGGATGGCTGGCTGAGTGGGTCTTCCAGCAGATACCAGGGTAGTTAAAATACCCATGAGAAGCAGGGCCTGTCAGCTGTCTGTAGAAGACCTCATCAACTTCCTAATTCTGAGCTTGTGAGACTGAGAACTGGCATTTCATTACCCTATAATATCGCACGCCATTAATGCCTGCCTTACTGTGCCATTCTGTTCAGCTGCAGCAGGCATTCATTACCTATCCAGGTAAAAGTAGCTTATGCTCTTTTTGTTTGAATTTTTAAACTTATGTAAGAGCTGGTAATTTTATATTGTTCTGCAAGACCCAGCTGGAATCTTTCCTGAAGGCCTGCATAAAAATTGGCATATATTTTGTTTTGCTACCTAAAAATCTTCAGTCTTTCAAAACTGACATCAAATACATAATCCTCTCTCTCTATTAATTGTAGTTTGTTGTGGTCCCATGTGTGATGTTTTAAGCGTTGTCTCAATCTGATTTCAAGAGTCAAAGCCAGACAAACAGCCTGCAGTGCAGACTTCACATCCGTATCACATTACACTTGGCAGGAGAGATGGGTGAACATATTTACTGGAGCTCGGCATGGGGTGAGTTCAGAGGTTATCATTCCTGATGATTTACATCGTTACACATCTTCGCCCTTTATGAACAACAGAACCTCTTGTCAGTCACAGCTCAAAACTACAAAACAGATGCCTATACCTTGTCTTCATAATTATTTCCATGTTTGGCAGAGTCCTGTTCTTAGTGTTCAGTAGTGGGGAAATGATTACAGATAATAGTTACCAGAGATTAGTTAACATTTTAAATGAGTGGAGAGTATGACAAACTAATATGACAGCAAAAAATATAACTATAGTCAAAACAGATGTGAAACCTGATCTGCAACAGTCTTGACTTGATATTAAAGCCTGTATCACATTTTCCAGGTCTTGTCACCGCGGGAATACTGAATGCACACATGTAATATACATTGCTACAGGACCAATAGTCCACATGATAGATTGCAGTAAAACATAAATTTGACTGGATTTGATTTAGATACTTAAGTCTTTATAACAGTGACCCTTTCTTTCGTATTGGTTTGATTTCTCTATCCATTTACCAAAAACCTGAAGAAAAGCATCTGCATAAGAGTGAATGTCATTTGACAGAGGCAAACTCATAACCAGAGGTTAGATGGTTACTCAAATCACATGGGGACCCCATGAGAGAATGAAAAAATTACCCTTTTTTTTTTTCTCCTGAGTACTTGCTTTTAGTAAATAACCCTTAAGGTCCAGTCATCACTTCTTCTGAAGTAACTTTCACCTACCAGAAGAAAGTTTGCTTTAAGCTTTGTGAACTTCTATAGAAATGAACTGTGGTCACTGGGAAATTTGGATGCGTTCAGAAAATTCAGAGATAGTTTCAGATGACAATGAGCAGGTCACCAAAAGGCAAATAATTTAAAGAGTTGCCCTCTTCACCTAACCTTCAGTAGTCAGCTGTGTGTGAACCGCTTGTCAGCTGAAGCACAAGCCAGGTTAGCGGTGTGAACTTTAGACAAAGTAAATGAATATTACTTTCCAGAGCAGCAGGTGTGGCAATCACACAAGACCAGTTACCACACCTTAGCTAAGAGGAAATCTTAAATTGATTCCATTAAATCACAAGATATTATCTGGCCACTACTCACTCTGAAGTATTTCGTTTAGCTCTCTCATTCTTAAAGTTGCAGCCAAGCCTTTTGTGTAATACTAGAAAAAGCTGTGCTATTTTTTGTCTACACATGGTTTTCCAGTTCTAGCTGTGACTATTATATGTGTAAATTCTTTAAAATAAGGAGTACCTACAGTGACACAGACTTGAAATCTGCATTATACGTCTGGAAAGTGAGTGGAGAAGGATGACTTGTCACAGACAATAAAAAGTGTCAGCAGCACATGTTTGCGTGTAGTCTGTGAACGCTGTTTGATGTACTTACCAGCTCCTTCCTACAATATGTTGCAGTTACCCAACAGCACAGCTTGGCTATTGATGAGTAAAAGAAGTAAAAGATAAGAGAATAGGCAGACAGTGATTTGGATTCTGCAGATGATATTTTGCAGGTTGGAAAGGACAATGACAATCTGCAAGCACCAGCAGCTGATACAGTCTCAATAGGAGATAATTCTGGGCTTGAAGACAGACAAAATACATATGCACAGTAAATCATGCAAATCAAGTCTAAATGGTGGGGCATCTGACAATAAGGCTGAAATTGATGGAGTTGGAGGTATCTGGGGTTTTTCTAGCATCAGTTTTATAATAAACCTCTTTTTGGACTGATAATATCTTCTTGGGGTTCAAAATGCTGTGGCAGTGGAGCACACCAGAATAACAACAAACTTGTATTGGGAAGAGGGAAGACTGAATTGTGGGCCCTGTGTGTCCTCTTTACCGATTTTCTGGAGTCCTTTGAGAAAACTGAAAATGGGTAAGAAGAAGCAAATTGGTGGAAAGGAATGATGGCAGTTTCTAATTTATAAGGACTAGAGGGTTGTTTTTTTTCACTCTGTACTTCCAGTTAACTTCTTCTTTGAAAATTTAAATCTTTAAAAAACGAATCCAAATAAACAAACAAAAACCCCAAACAAAAGCAATGAGATGGTTTTACTGCTGCATGTCTCCCTGGAGCACCTCCCCACGGAGTGGTTGCTGACCAGATGAAGAAAGCCAAATGGAGCTACCAGCCATTTCTTTGTCACCACAATATCTTGCAGTGACAATACTTGGGGATAGAGATAACAACCAACTGTGGCACCATGCCATGAAGCTGTCAAATTATCTTGAGAGAGAATGATAATGAATGTGTATCACTGCTACATATGATTTGCTTTTAAACCGGTAGGTAGGTCTGTGGCTGAACACAAGTCATTAAGTTACAAGCGGAAGGAGCACTATCCAATTTTCTGCCTTGCTGAGGGCATGAATAGTTTTAATGATGGCTGAGGACTTTGAGTTTACCCTTTGTTTTGTAATCTTCCTCAACTTTTTCCTTGAAGTACAGTAAAACTAATTCTCTAGTCCATACCATCAGTGTTGTGTCGAAATAACTCCACAGATGTTTTCTGGGGAAGCCGGGCGGTCTCTTAGTGTCGTGGAGGGACGAAATGTCAATTTAAGCCATTCCTGTAACATGACACTAGAGGGACATAAAAACCTGGAATGGATTAGCTCCTGTTGTTGTTAGTGATTGCTCTTTAATGTGGAAAAAACACAACAGGGATGATTTAGGGCTTTCCTTTCTCTGACTGAATGAAAGATCTTTAAAACATGATCTTTGAACTGCCTGATTCTTCTTTAGAGAAAGAAAACACTGCTGAAGATTGTGTAACAGCATAGTGTGCACCAGTGGAACGTTAGCCACAAGGTACAAAGACACAACGCCTTTTACTTCTCCTAGGAAATGAACTTCCCCATATCAGGTATTTACATCATGCTCACGTGCAAATATACCTCGTTTATAGAGTGGATCAACACTACTGGACCTACTTTTAGTCCAGAGTGTGAGCTCCAGCTATGAAGCTTTCAGTGTCACCTCCAGGTAGTGTTTGGCAGCATGAGGGAAAAGGAAGTTTTCTCCTGGGCTGCCACAGAGATGTTGCAGTGCATAGCTGGGTGGCAGCGAGGGAAAAGCTTCTTTGCAGAAACTGGTGCTCTCCAAGCAGCCTTCTGTCACCCTTGTGTTGAGACTGCATGCATACCTGCTGGGCTGCCACACTTCAGGTTTGCAAAAAATGCCCTAATAGCACAGCACAGGGAATCCTGCTGTTTTAACCCTAGTGGTATTGTCCTTCACACCTACCCTGAAATGAACCTGTGGTCATTCAAGGCTTGTGCAATCAGAAATTGGTAGCAATCAAGTTTTGGTTACAAGTAATTTGCAGGAAAGCAAATGTGTCACAGCTCCCTGAAACCTGTTTTTGTGAAAGCTCTTAAGAAAGCACAACTGAGACATAACTTGTCTTGGCCAGCCTTGCCTTGGCCAGGCACATCTGATTTTTGGCCCATTCTGGCTCAGAGACATTTGTTCTGCATCATCCCTTTTGCCTCTCCTCCAGCTTTGCACCTTGGCCTTGACTGTCCAAAGCTGTCTCCAGCTCTCCCCTCAAATGAAAACAGTTACCCTTAAAATGCCATAAAAGGATGAAAGCATTTAAGTTTCTACATGGGAGACAGAAGGAGGGTGCTGGTGACCCCAGCGTCCCCTGGCTCTGCTCCAGTCAGGCAATTTTTCTTACACACAATTTGTCCACAGCAAATGCAAAGGTGCTGGATATTGTTTTCCCTTCCAAACAGCCCTTTGGGTGGCTTTTGTTTTGAGTGAAGTAATTAAGGAGAGGAAGCTGAGCCCTTTTCCTTCATGCCTTTGTTTTGCCTGTGCATCACATTACAGGTGTGGGGGTCATGGTGTGAGTGTGTTAAAGACTGGTGGCAATAAATAGCTTCAGAAGAGGATTTGTGTTACTGCTGCTTGGGTGGAAGAGCAGAGAGAGGCCATCCTCTTTTATTTTTTTTCCTGCCTTTATTTTGGTTGATTTTATTTTATCTTTATTTACCTTAATTTAAAAAAAAAATTCTAAAGAATGTAAAGATGCAGGAGAATGTTTAGGTTTAGTTTGTCCCTCATTAACTACAGAATGGTTAAGCAGGCAGCAAGATTAGTTACATGTTGTATCTGTCACTGCCTCTGCCCTTTGTTCAGTCTGCCTATGATATAGTAGTACCTTATTCCAGTAATAGACCTAATCTAGACTAAAATGTGCAAATTCTTACAGAAAATGCAATAATTGCAATTGATTTACTCTTCTGTGGGGAAATAATGTCTGTCTCAAACAATAACATCAGCTTTTTCTTAATCACATTACATTAATATCATATTAATCTGTATTCATACCCACATACAAAGCTGTGAAAGACATTTGGGCTGTTGTTTCTCTTTTCCCTGTTCTTATCATACAAGCAATTCTCAAAAAATGTTACCAAATCTGGAAGCCTCTTTTTGCCTGATCTGGGGTGGGGGGGGTGGGGAGAGGAATAAAATAATATAAAAAAAAATAAACTACTGCCTCATAATCAAGAAAACCCCCATCTCACCTACTGCAGCTCCCATGGATTTTTTGTTGTCAATCCAGTGGGCAGGGATGCTGTAGTGTTAATGATGTATGGGAGCTTTGGACTATGTCTTATTCCTGTCTCAGAGCATCTGCTTTCAACAAATGTCTTTTAAGCACTTGTGTCCACCTGTCAAGATGGCATCATGCCTACTCACAACTGTGGTCCGGCCTCTGTGGCCCTATAAATGCCTTTTTGTTGTAAAACACCTCCTCTTCTCTCAATGGCACAATGCACATGACTCCTGGCCTTGGGGAGCAAGGAGCCACCTGATTTCCAGAAAACACCAGCCCCAGGCATCTGGCTTGGCTGTCCAAGGGGATGCAATGGCAGGTCTGAGCTGGCACTGAGTGAGGAAAGTGCCTCGGTGCGGCAGAGTCACTGGCCACAGGGTCTCTGCAAACACCAGCTGTAGCAAGCGCTGGCTCCTTTGCAGGAGAAGATTAAGACAAAGCTGAGCCCCAGCCTGCAAAAGCAACAGTTTCCAACAGATAATTTTTCCGTATCCTGAGATCAACTTACGTAATGTGGAAGATCTCACGGAAAAGCCCTTACCCGGGTGTTTTCCTTTAGAATAGATATATTTTGTGGAAATTGCTTGGTTGTTTTTTGAAGGGGATGAAATTTCAGTTCGGAGGCAAAAACACCAAAGTGCCTGATGTTGTCAAAATATCAAACCTCACAGCACATTATTTGGCACAAAAGCTTTATTCTTCTATCTTTCCCCCCCCCTGTTTTTTACTGCAAGATGGTTGTTTGAAAAGCAGGTTTAGTTTTTCGACTTGTAGGCAACTGGACACATTTTCTTACTCAGAACACAATGCGTGAGCTCTCCGCAGTGACTTTGTTCTGACTTTTGTAGGAATCATACATGTTCTGTTTCAAAATGGAAAAGGAGTTGAAAAGGGTGAATTTCCCAAGAAGTGGTCCCATCCTTTGGTTGAGTTCAAAACGCCACAAGGAAAATTTTCCAATAAGGTTATTTATAACCTTTTGGATACAGAAACATTTACGTGTTTTCAACCTGCAGCATGTGGAAAGAAACAGCAAAAAAAACCAAAATCCATGGGGTTTGTTAACTGAAAAGTGCTGGACCCACGGGTAATGAAAAGGGAACAGGTTGTTAAACTACTTCTCATCATTTAACACTCAAGGAGGCAGTCGGTGCGATTGTCCAAAGGGCAGGGCTAGCAAAACCACAAAGAAGAGCTTTTCACACCCTGCAATAACTACAAAGGTTTGATACAGGATGTCATGAAGGGCAAATTAGGATCAACAAATTTGATGTAGGGAGTCTATCAGGTGCAGCTACAGTACTCTGGAGGTTACCTCCAGCTCAGGAAGTCCCTGAGCCACAGACTGCCGGAAGAATTCCTTTATTTCCTTTCCTTCCTATTGTTTTCCCTTAATAGTTTGTTGCTATTGGAGGAAGGTTGATATGTTAGAAGATCCTTGGTCTGACCTTGTCCTAGTGTTGTTGGCTGGTCAGAGAACATGCACAGTAAGGATGGATGTTTACTGAGTTAATGATGAGTTTAACAAAAACTTAAAAAACCCACAAGCAACCAAACACAAAACAACAAAAAAACCCCATTCATCTGGCTTATATTTACCAGAAAACCACTTGAGTGTTTCATCGTACCCTCTGTTCCGGACTGAGTGATATCTCAGTAGGAGGACACTGAGCAGGGATTCAGTGAAGAGTCCTTGTTAGGAAAGTGAAAACTGCACAGCCATAGAAGACAGAGAAGATGGGAAGAAAGAGAGAAAATGGAGGAAGAAAATGGACTGTGAGAACAGAGAGGGCCCCACTTGGCAGCTATTTAATGCTTATCTTAATATTGTATTTGGCACCCAGTTACCATAGCGATTGGCAGCTGATTGACAGGATTACGTAATGGAGCTGTCTCTGCAGAGCAAGAGCCATGCTTTCAGAGAAAAACATCACATTTTTAGTGGAGATGGGGCCAATGTGCAGTATGCTTGGATCAAAGGAGGGTTTTGAACAGAATCTTCGGTCTAAGCAACCAGATATTAACAACTTCTTCCCAGCGAAATGCAAGTGAAAGACAAATAGTGATCAGGACTTCAAGGCTGTCTAGACATCGCATCATCCTCACACCCATCCGACAGGCCTTGCGGCAGCTGCTAGGCTGGCAGAGCAGAGCATCTATTGAACTAGCAAGGTGGCACCCCAGCCTCAGGGATCTCCCATTTAAATGCAGGCCTCAAAACATTGCTTTCAGAAATGTCTCAGAAGAAAAAGCTGTAAACAAGGATAGTGGTAATAAAATACAATGCAAGGAAACTGTGCTTATCACAGCATTTTTCCTCGTGGATATTTAAAGTGGTCAGGTTTTATTAACTGGGCACAGTGCAGGGTGTGTCCCAGCATTGTTTACTTCTGAAGGGCAAGTGAAGTGGTTTACCAATTTCTGCACAGAACATTGACCCTTACATCAGTAAGAAGGCTCTAACTCATACCAGGGCTGTTTCATACCTTGCCCTTACACAATATACCTCAATGTTTGACACCTTGAGACTTCTTGTGCCTGATCAGGTAGTGACAGGATTTGCTCACACATCAGTGGGATTCCAGTTCTCACCGAAGGAGTTTTAAACATTGGAAGAAAAGGAGCTCCTTCAGGGACTGAACTCAGAGATAACATAAATGGAGTGTGCCTGGTGATTCTCTGTCCTGCAGAAAATGTTCCCAAACCCACTTTACTTCTGAAGGGATGTGATCCTGGACCCATTTCTGTCCTTTATAAATCAGACTGTATAATCATGCTGTCAGGTCTGAAAAGCAATGCCAGGCATCCCAACACTCTTGCTTAAGAGCAGGTAACCGAGGAGCTCACTCTTACTTGAAAATCTCGGAGCCCTTCTGTCCAGAGCAGACAGCCACTACCCCAGGAAACACCCCAGGAATACACCTCTTACTCCTGGTTGCTCTCTGGAGAATCTGTCGTCCTCGGGGGCCCCAGGGACAGCTTTGACACTGGATTTCATGTGAAATCCAGAATCTCTAACGGGGTAGGTGTCCTCTCCCCACACTTTCTGAGCAGGCATGTATTCCCAGGCCATATTAAACACAGCCCTAATTACAGCCTAGATTAATGTTCACGGTATTCCAAAGCTAGGGAAGGCTCCACTGGTACCTGCAGTACAGAGAACACATACACGAATGCTGGAGGACAGGGACAACTTGTGGAGCTGGAATACATCTGTCCCAAAGAAACACTGAACACAGCAGGGTGGTGAGAGAGATTTTTATGTCCCTAACTAGGAAATTAAATTTCTGTAACCCCTGAGTTTTACGCTATCAGCTGAAGGTGATAAATCTAACTGTTTTCATATGACTTTAATGCATTCAGGTAACATAATTAAGATTTTTAGGTTTCTCTTCATTCAGCGTTGCTTCTCTTTCAGCAGGACTTGGAAAAAAAAAAAGCTACTGAAGCCAAAGCAAAGACTCCCATTGACTTCAATGAGAGCTGAATCTGGCCCTTTGCAGAAAGGTTTTATAGGTCTCTGTACTGAGAGAGTGGTTGCTGGAGAGCAGTTCTCCTGGACCACACACCAGAGAGCATTCCTTTATAAAGATGCTTTCCTTTGAGCTTCCTGCAGGACACCATCACCTATGCACACACACAAAAGCCATGGAGAAGTCATCCATCTTAGAGAACGTGTTACGCCTTCTAAGCATTTCTAAATCAAAGACTGATAAATAAAACATGGGTTTGGTGTTAAAAGGAAAAAAGAGCCCTTTTAACAGATTAAAGTGCTCACAGGGCCTGACACTGTGAAATAAGAGTGTTGAGCAGCAGGGCAGTTAAGAAAAAGGACTGGCTTTGCTGACAGGTACAAGCTGTTGTTGTCTTGTAGCAGCCATTGGTAGAAAAAGAAGCCCAAAATCAACTTTACACAGCGAAGCGTTCCCAGAAGGTAACGGACTGGAGCCATCTATAAGTACGATTTTGCACGTTCTCCAGCTGACCACTGCAAGACAAAGCTCCTCTCTCTGAAGGAAGAGGCAAAAATAGTTTTAAAGCTTACCAACACAAACTTCAAACAGGATGAATACCCTTTCTGTTGCTGCTCTAGTGGTTTATCCCATCAGACAGGATCCCCAGCTGGTTTTTGCAGCCTTTTTTTTTCAGCTGCATCCTGATTTATTTCCAAAGTGTCCTTGCTGAGAAAGGCAGCTTCAATACACTTCAGTCTACATCGGGGCAACACAATTCCACAAAGAGAGTCACCAAAAGCCCTTTTTTAAGGCCTTTTGAATCTGACATGGGCGACTCAAACCAGCAGCAGTGAGTGGGCAGCAGAGGCAGTAGGGGCAGAGCTAGCACCTGTGGGGAGCATAACTGAAGGAACTTTGAACACTTCATTGTTCACCTGCCAGAGAGGTTCTGACTCACCTTGACTGGGGTCAGAAGAGAGGGCAGTTAAACCCCTGCAGGTACAAGAGCCCTCCCCAGGGAGTTCAGGCACTCAGGAGCACAGTGAGTGGGACGGGCAAGCAGGTCATGGCACATCAGAAATTTGTGGCACAGCAGTTCATACAGGCAGGGCAAGTGGGAAAGATGTGTGGGAAGGGGACAGCCCCACTGTACAGTCCCTTTCTTGGCTCAAAAGGCAAATTAGCTAGTGGCTACCACTCTCCCAGTGACATAACTATAGTCTCAGCCACTGGAAGCTGTTGTGAGAAGGAACATGGCAACCCAGACAGAACTTCCTCATACACATGCAACTGTCCAGCTCTCTGGCTGCAGGGATTGTCTGAGCCTCTCACTTGTACTGGAGGCAGCGACATCTGTTAGCAGTGTGAGCAGGTGAATGATCTGGTCATCATGGTGGGGTTGCTGAAAGAGAAGGTAGAGACATTAAGGAGCATCAGGAGTTGTAGAGGGAGGGAGATTGGTGGAGCCACACACTACCACCCCGAGACAAAAGTCAGGACATAAAGCCTCCACAAAAAGCACCAGATCCCTGATGCTCCTGTCACCAGGTGGAAGGAGACCTAGATGTCGATGGGTAATGGAAACAGAGACCTCGTCGGATAATGAGATCATGGCCCTGTAACTGCACATGGATCTCTCGCTCTTCCTGCTTGTTCCCCATACTGTGTATTAATGTGTATGCATGTCACCATGATCAGCTTCCTACTATGCTTCACATGTTCAGCGTTTCCCTGTATTTCAAACCTGATAGGTAGAAATAATTGGAAAAATACTTCTGCTCACGGGACCTTATTCTAAGTTTATTTTTAAAGTATCTTTTTAATATCTTTTCCAAAATACTGGAAGAAATTCCAGCTTGATCAGAAAGATGGATTTTCCATGGTACTATTTAGCTCAACAGTATCAACAGCATCATGTGCTGATGAGGCAATGGCTTTTGTGAAACACGTCAGCCACTACAGGCCTTTCTGCAGCTCACAGGCAGCCTGGGACATTTTACTTTCTAGTTTTATTTTGTTTACCTATTTGTTGTAGAATTGACAGGCTGTGGACTGATAGCTCAGGTTTGTCCACTGGATATCTGCGGCAGGGTGCAGGGCATTTGCTGTGATTCTGACCATATGCTTCAGCACTGACACCTCACAGCCTCTGCTGACACTGACAGTTAACACCAATTACAGCAGCTCTTATGTAGGGTGAGTATTTACCCTCTGGGAGCCTAGAAGAGACCAACTCACTTCATATAGGCTGATAGCTATAGGGTAACAATGATTAACTGACCACAACTGGGGTCTGACTGATGACCTATGTTTCATCAGGCTCCCCTGACACCTTCAACATACCGAACCTGGGACTTTTGAAGAAGTTTATGCCACCCATGACTGAGACTATACTTTCTTTGTTTTAAAAAATGCTAGATTTGTTTTTTAATCCTCCCTTTGCCCTACAATGAGAGATGAGCATGAGTCAGATCCACATACTGTGGAAATGATTTTTCCTCCACTGCACCTCCTAATGCTCTCTAGTTCCCTACTGCCAGACCAGTAGTGGCTGGAGCCGTGTGGCATAAAATAAACGCAGCAGTCAAAGAACCAGTCCCCCGGGGCACTGACTGCAACACAGGCTCGAATTTACCCATGAAAACAAGGGTAAACAGAGTCCAAGTTCCTCAGTGATAAGAGCCCTGGTTATAAGCCTGTGAACAGCACCAGCACAGTACTTGTGTGCTGGTCAGAGGGGTGGAAAGCCCTCATGAAGTGCTCTAGATGCCTTCACCATGTGCAGCCTGATGGGACCTAGACTGCACCCTTACGGGTAGAGTTCTCCGGCAATGGTGCTTTTACAGCTCGTTTCCCTGGAGTTCAGAGCTGACATCTGAACAGATGGAGTTTCAGCATGGTAATAAAAAAGAAGGAGAGTAAGTGGGGAAGCTGCTCTAGGAGAAAAGAGGCAGGTGAGGGGCTGATGTGTGAGAAGGAGAAAAGGCGGAGAGAAGGAAAGCAGAACCACTACAAAGGGCTCAGTCTTTGAAAGGCCAAGGGCTAACATGAGTGAAGACAAGTTTGGGCTTTGGCTCCATTCTGGCTTGCTATGTACTATAAGCAATCTCCACCAGTTAACAAGAATTTGTCCTTCAGATTGGTTCCTCATGCTCAGAAAATTCTGAGAACTTCATAAAGGAGCAAACTGAAATGGATTGCCTACCCCACAAAAATCCGACAGTTGACAGATAGAAATCCCAAGAGATACCCTTTTGATTTCCTCAAATCAGTTTGGTTTATGCAGTGTTTAAGTAATTTATTGGAAATTTAAATAGAGGATGTTTGCTCTGTTGCACATAGCAGAACACTCAATGCTCAGCGAAGCAGTCTCTGTTCTCTCATCTTGGATCTGTTCCTGAAGTCTGTAGGTTTCTTTTTGAAGTCTGCCTTGCAGCTGCCATCGTCTTCCATGCAGAATAGGCAGATGTGACGGAAAAAAAAGTGAAAACTAGGATGGCAATGAGGAAGGAATTCTCGTAATGAGAGATGATACCATAGACAGCTAAAACAACCTATTTATTCCTCTTTGAATTTGTGTCCCCATAGCCACTTTCTCTGCATGTCTGCCATTCCTTTCCTCTTATTTCCAATCAGTACTACTGTCTGTATCATGCTATTAACGTTTCTAATAACCCATTATGTTTTAATAAAATCTCACAGTTGCTTGTGCAAAGAAAATTACCAGTTGAGGTACAGCACATACTGACAGAAAAATAACTTTCTGACATTGTCCATCATATGTTACTGGGCATCAATTTCTGTTTTAAAAATAGGGTTTCCTTTGTCAACTGCCTTCTCATTTATTGACATTGAAATGAATTATAGCAGAAACACATACAGTGGTGACACTGTTGTGTTTAACTCCTTATTTTAGGCTTAAGCCGGAATGCTTTACCTATTCTGTAAGTAACAATATCCGTTGACTTGCTTTTCCCTGAGTTTACTCTTCTTTTGGGTTGACTTTCTTTACCTTCCCTCACTCAGTAATGAACATGTTTATTTTTACAGCTAATAATTTAAGTTGGTTATCATTTCTGCTGAATAGCAATACAGTTTCTCATTTTCTACAATCTACAGTTGATATTTTGGTTGCTTTTTATTTTTTTTCACATCTGTTTCCTGAAATGAAGTGCAAAAGGCGTTAGTTTTTGTGGTAAGGATGAGGTCCAGTATCTCACCTTCCTCAGAAAGAATTCAGAGGTAAAGAAGTTTTTTAATCTCAGAGCTGTGATTCAACCCCGTTACTAAATTTCTCCCCAATGAAGGCCTTTCCTCCACCACTGCTGTGTCAGACAAGTGGCAAACTTCTCTCTCCTGCCACGAAATACTCCAGGATCTCCATTACAAAGGAAAGAAATTCTGGGCAGATGACAGAATGTAGCACTAGGGTATATCTGAGGAGACTTCGTGCCTTGAAATGGAATTGTAGACAATGACTCAGAACATCCTCAAGGTCCCTCTGGCCCACCTGAGTGGCACAAAGGCACTCTGATAGTAGTCTCCTTCTGTTTTGTTCTTCTGATTAAAATCTGAACATTTGTATTATTTTATAAAGGAGTTAATATTCTCCTTGCCATTCAGAAAACTAATTTCTCCTGCGCATGGATTTTCCGCTAGACTAAGCAAACTGAAATTCACTCCAAGTAACCAATCTCTGAAATTAAAGCAGCCCCAGTCAAGCATTATTCCCAAATCTTCTTGAAGACAAAAAATTGATAGAAGAAAGAAGGTTTTTATCTTTGCTTTAAGACAATTGGGTGATGCAAGAAATAGAGACTAGGTTTACTAAATGAGGTGATGAGTAAAGATTAAGTGCTCCTTTGTCTTCTGAGGACAGAGGCAAGCAGATCAGTAAGACTGACTCTTTGGCCTCCCGAGACTGCCTAGAAGGGTGTCCTGCCAATTTTGTCTTTTTCTGCAAGGAGCTTTCCCTGACTGAGACTCGATTTACGATGCACCTTAGCAAAGCAGTAAAGTCTTTTTTGATTGACTGTGCAGACTAGGGCTTCTTGAGCCTGGGGTTCAATGCTTGTTCTGGTTGTTCTGGTTATCACTTCACCAGGTCACTTTTGTGCTATGTTGGTCTTTTGGGTTTTAAAAGTCAGATCTTTGCCACAGGGAATATCTCGTACTGTGTGATTATACCATACCAGAGGCTATGAAGTATTAAACAGATTTCAGATGGGTGTCTCTTGATATTTACAAGATTGTGAATACCAATCAAATACTTACTTCAGCCTCCACCTACATTTTTAAATATTGGTGTCTTCTGGCTGGATTACGATGTACTGCATAGTGATGGTGCTCTGCAGAATTAGAGGTTACTCTGAAGATTCCTCCCTAGTCAACCCAGTTAAATCCTCATAAGGGTCATTCCTTGGTATTTTCGTTGTGTTTTCATTGAAAAAAGATCTCAAAATTGACGAAGGAAAATTACACATCTTGCAATTTCCCAAAAGGGATGTTTTCAGAAACTCTGAGACAAAGCAATTCTCATCAGGAGCCTGCTTGCAAAATCCAGATATGGGCCTTCAATATGGTTCCATGTTTCCGTGAAGGCTAAAAAAAAATCCCACAAATTGTGAGACACTTTCTGAATGAGACAGATTTCTCTTTGGGGCCCAAAACAATTTAATTCACCAAGGAAGAATAGAAGCAATCAGCTAAGACCAGTAACACTGAAATCCCTTAGAATCATAGAATCATTAGGGATTGGAAGGGACCTCAAAAGATCATCTAGTCCAATACCCCTGCAACAGCAGGATCACCTAGACCTTCTACCGTTATATTACTGCACACATAACCAATGCTGTTGATGGTCCGTCCTTCCTGACACTATAATTGGCAATACCTCAGACTTCTAGGTTCTGTAATTCTGGTTATCTAAAATGTAGGACATTTAAGTAAAAGAAGATTGGCAAGGAAGAATATCAGCCACATTCTTCCAGTGCAGATAACAAGGGGCATCTTGACCATGATTGTAAGTTTTATTTTGCCAGAGACAGTACAATTCATCAGTTTAACAATCAAAACACTTCTACATAGATGGAAGTGAAAACTTGGAGTTCAGCCAAAAGGTTCATCTACTCAATACTCTAGTAAGGGGATACGATAAGGGGAGACAGAACAAACAGGTAAAGAGAAGCAATCTTCCAGAGACCATAAGGCAGATCACTGCCAGGGTCAGGGACAGAATCCATAGCCCTTCAAACATCACTCTGCTACTTTTAATTTTCACATGGTCACCTACATTCTGAATGAAAATAGCTGGGTTAGATATAGTTAGAATAATATAAAGTTAGCAAGTTCCATTAAACCATGAAAAGTCATAATTCCAGACCAGCTTACAACAGCAACTGACTTCAGTATAGAACCTCTGTCAGAATGCTTAGGATGATTGAATAAATAAATGTTTTACTTGCAGCTCTTTGTATTATTATTTGCTGTTAAGAAAGGTTTTAAGTGGGATGCATACAATCCACAATGCTTCCTCCTAGGACAGAGCACTGATGCTAATTTTTCCTCCCTCTCTCCAAATGCCCATAGACTTTCCACATCCAATCATCTGTTGACAGGCTTTTTTGCCAACTAGCCATAAGATACACCCCTGATTTGCAAATTTGCTGCCACCTCTTAGCATGAACAAATAACATGCTGACTGGTTACTGCTTTTTCCTTCCATCTAACACTAACCTGAGTTGCTGACTTCCATGTGAGAGCCAACTTTCACAATCCTTTAAGGTTGCCCTGTCCATCTGACAAATGTACTTGAATTGGTCAAATGTTATGAGGGAAGGACTGGCAAGACACCATGGCCATGCAGATGTCTTTCTTACAAAAGCCAGGCTAAAAGCATGCCTGATTACAAGTCTAAACTGATTTTGTGGGCAGGTAAGAGGCTGCCCCACTTGAGACAATGAAACAAGAGTCCTTGCAATTCAGAGACCAGACTATGTTGTCTGTTGTGGGATTGAATTGTTGACATGTAAACGCTGATGAAGGGCCTTACAGGTGAAATGGGACCCTTTTGGACACAGGCAGAAAGTGATGTGAAGAAACCAACACTGATGCAGATCACCAAAGAGAAATCAGACAGCACTAGTTTAGGTTTGATTTGACATCTCACTCCTTGTGCGTTTGCTTTACACAAATGCTTTCCCTTGTCTTTGTTCATAGAAAATTTGTTTCAGGCCGGTCAATTACAGTTGTTTCATGATGTAATTAAACAAAAAAAGGATTTGTTGTAGTGATAGTAGACCCTGTGCTGGAGTTAATCCCAGCCAATTTGTCTGAAAATGTAAGGAGGGACATCCGTGCTATTTCTTGGCATTGCTTCTTAGCCTGCTATTGTTAGAACTCCTGTGCTGGGGGAGGGAGGTGGAAGATATTCACGCTGTCACGTTGGGTCTGAAATTGGAGACATCCTACATTTCCTTGTGTCACAGAATCACAGGACATTAGGGACTGGAAGGGACCTTGAAAGACCATCCAATCCAATCCCCCTGCCACAGCAGGACCACCTAGACCAAGTTGCAAAGGAACATGTCCTAGTTTTGTAACATCTCTGGATCTGCAGCTTACGGAGAGAACTCAAAAAAAACCAGTTTTTAATTTTGTTTCTAATCTAAATTTATTTTGCTTATAATTTTTGTTTATAATCTAGAATTAGGCACTCTGAATATGTTCCATTGCACTAACAAGAGAGTCATCCTGAAGGTACCTGTCAGTTGACATACACTTGTCTTCTTCACAGCATTTCCTACTCTTCCCCTTCCTGGCAAAAGGCTCACAAAAGGATCTTTATCTCTTCACTTTGTTCATGCTTTCCAGCCGCCATGCACTTAAAATACTTTCTTTGAGCTTATTTTTCACACTTAATCATCTAAGCAGCTCTAACTGTAGGGTTGCTGCTTGTTCCTCTTACATTATTTTCTCAGTGGTTTTGTCTTCCCCCAAAGAGAGAATCAGTGCTGCACAGAGTATGGGGCCACCTGGACAGAGAAAATCACCACAAAACCTGATAGCAGCACGGTGACAGTGTGTTTGAGGTTAAAATTGAGGATGAGCAAGGATTCTACCTTCAAGTCAGATAGACAGGTTCAAATATCTCCTGTTCTGCCTTTCCCATTTTTTGGATCCCGTGTATGGCTGATTAGATCTTCTGCTGGTGTGAGCAAAGGCAATATTCAGAGTCTTGCTTACCCTGCTCTTTTCCTATAATGTGTTGTTTCTTCAGGTTTTTGTTCTCTGTTCTTCTGAGGGCACTATGGACTGTGTTGTGATTCGTGCAGGCAGGGTTTTCAGTGAACTACGCAATCTGCTCTGTGCCTGCAGAGCCCTGGCCGCAACCTGACCTTATCGGTCCTTCCCTCTTCCTTTGATGCGTGCTCTGCTAGGAGCTGTGTTATGCACTCTGAATTCCATGATCACACATTACTCACCTAAACCATAGACACATCAAAAACCTGCAGCTCATGTAACTGTGGCTGAGTCCTTGGGAAGCTCAGGAGTAATGACAGCTGTCAACCAGGAGTGCCAGGATTGGAGTGGGCCAACAGGGAACGGCATGGCAGTTTGCACAGGCTAGAGGAACTCCTCTGCTCAGTGACAGAGCTCTGAGAGGAGGTGAGTAGGTCAAAGCAGTATCAGAGAGTGCAAGACAGACTGCTGGAACCTCACCCTACTTTTCCTGGGACAGACCAAAGAGGTAGACAATATTATTTGTATTGTCAGATCATTCCTTGCTTTTCTCTGCCTGCTTGAACACAGGGACTCAAGGGACAAGGGGCAATGGTGACAGGTTGTCTGCAGTGAAAGACACCCTTGTCCCCTGCAATGCCCATCCATGATGCATAAGTCAGAGCTCAGACCTGATGTTCACCTAATGTGTCGCCAGGCGTCTGGAAAGAGACAACTGCTTTCCTTAGAGAAGCTTACTTATATTTGTCAATATATCTGTGCTTTCTAAATAAAGGCATTTTACTTACCAAGAGAAGGTTAGTTCCCCCTCCCTTTTTCATTTAAGGGCTAATTCATACGCAAGTTAATGTGTTCTGGCTATTATCACAATCTATTTCTGTTGCTACAAGGCAGCCAATAACTTTAATAAAGGAGGTTCCAGTTACCCAATCTTCCCAGTTAATAAACTGCATTGAAATACCCAGAATGAATTTGCTCCCACATGCTACAAATACAGAAAATTACCATGCTCTAGTGTTATCACTACCACACAGGTACAATTAAATGTGTGTTATGCATGGAGCTGCACAGAACATTACCAGTAATGTGAAATGCTATTAAAAAGGGACCATTGTGTGGCTCCACCTGAAAAATCAGCCTGCTTGTCTGTACCCTCTGCTGGATTACTCACTGGATAGGTCAATATTGAATCAATTGGTGCTTGGGATTCACGGGACATAGCTAAGTAAATGAAGGAGCACAGTGTGCCACAGGGATGGTTAGTAGTGAGTTGCTCAGGCTTTCTACCTTGGAAAGCATGAGATACTTACTTCCTGCATCACTGGAACACTATTTGTTCACTAATGCTGACTTCATTTGCTATAGGCGCTGTTCAGAGGGTTGCAGGTTTTGTTCAGTCGTGTGCACTATCCTCTTACAGAAGTGACAGTTTTATACAAGTCCACTGCTATTTTAATAGATCATCTTTCCACCATGTTATGCTCTAGTTCTTCTCCCATTACCTTTAAATCTTTAATTCTCAACTTTGTCTTTATATCTCTGTCAGCCTGAAGACACCCCAGTCCAGGCAATTGCTACAGTACAACTCTTGGTACATTCCTGTAGCTTAGCTCTTGGAAATAAAATCCCCTCTCAACACATACTGCTATACCAAATATATATATGAGTTTGGTATTTTTCTTACTTTTATTTGGTGGTTTCTTTTGCTTACAATGCAAAACTGCAGTATCCAAATTCGGTGGTGACTGAAAGCTAAACAAAGTCCTACTAAGCCTCTGTAAGATGCACTGATCATCTTTATTTCAATGTGTAGAGACTTACAAAGTCAGAACAGCACTACAGAGGGAACCTCTGCCTCACAGATACCTGAAACCAGAAAACAAGATACTTTTTGGTGGTCAGTTGAGAATTTTAATACCTAAAATTCACGAGCTGCCTAACAGAGAACACTAGTGGGATGAAATATTTAGCTTCTTTGAGGGCAACAGAAAAGCAAAGGAATGCTAGTTGGGAAGAGACCTCCTGGATCTCTGAGTTCTATTCACACAACTGCAGTTTATCACACCTCAACATGACACCAATCTAAGCACAGCAACATGTGTGAGTGGCAAAACCAAATGAGCCCAGGTTCATGTTACCCCACATTCACTTATTAGTCCACAATACCTTTTTCCTTACTTTTTCAACTATTTTGTCAGGCTTTCAAATAAACACCACACTTCCTTAAATAAACTAAAAGTGCAGTACAAACCTTCACATGCATTGCATGTTGGTCCTGGTGCCAGGCTTTGCCAAAGAGGAACATGAAATGCAATATTTCTAAGACCACGTTCTTGGATGGAACAAATCCACCCAGCTCCACCCAGACCACTGGAGCTACAGCACCTACCCCTATGAGTGTTATCACTTGTCCTTTTATTCTGTTGTTAGTTCAAAACAATTGAAATGGTGGTCTAATTCTCAAAAGAGCAGCTCTTCCATGAAAATACTAACATTCTATTCCTTTAAGAATGGCATGTGCGATTGCTGTCTCTCTCAGCACTGCTGAGGATTATGGTTCCTGTGCCCATAAGGATCCTGGGGTATGTTCTTGGAACCGGAACAGCTCTTGCTGTATGTAGATTTGGTAGCTAATCATGAATCAGCTTGTGCCAGAGCTGTCAGCTGAAAGAGACAGAAAGCTCGTCACCCCATCCCCAGGATGCTGCGTTCATTCTGTAGCTGTTGCAGCCACAGGTAAGCAATGCCATCTGTAAAGCGAATGAGCTCTCTGCAGAGAAAGGCACACCAGGGAGGGACGTGGGGGCTGCCAGTTTTAAAGCATATGCTGAT
Organism: Rhinopomastus cyanomelas; assembly: GCA_013400115.1. Classification (NCBI taxonomy): domain Eukaryota; kingdom Metazoa; phylum Chordata; class Aves; order Bucerotiformes; family Rhinopomastidae; genus Rhinopomastus; species Rhinopomastus cyanomelas. The sequence continues at coordinate 100,112 of VXBP01008585.1, forward strand.
GTTACTTAAAATGTCATGCTACTTTGGAGTTACAGTCGTATCGAATGCATTGCATGCCGTAACACTGGGTGGGAGCGATTACAGCACGTAAAATTGCTGCCTTCCTCTCCTCCCGCCCCTCTTGGCCCAAGTTTCATGTGCACATGCCATCCTGTAGGTGAAAGATAATACAATATGAGTTAAAGAAAATTGTGCCATCCACATCACATAGATTGGTTTGCATTTACTTGTAGCAGAAAACACATATCTAGCCACCATTTAAGAAAAATAGAAAGGATTACAGCAACCCCAGACCATGACGGACAGGAGTTATTCAGCCCCTGCTTTGTTTCATTTAGCTTCACAGCGGAGCAGATACCTCATCTAACATATAACAGGGCATCTGTAATCAAAGAGTTTGCTGCTCCCCAGCTGTTCTGGAACAATCACTTAAATGTTTGGCATGACAGATATCCAGTGGGCTGTTTGGCAGGGAGAAAGTAGTGTTGAAGGGGAAACCCAGGTAGGAGAACCTTTAGGAGACTGATTGAAATTGCAGGCAATGAGGGTATTGATGGCAATAGCAATTAGGAGGCCCCTAGGAAGTAATAACTATTAGAGATACAAAATATTGGTTCTGCATGGGATGCTACAGTCAGCCCCTGGTCAAGAGAGTGGCCTGTTCTCTTCTCTGAGATAGCAGTCATTTCCAGCAGAGCTCCTGCTCTGCATCTCACTGTAATTCAGGAAAGCCCAGCCCTAAGTATTTTCACTGTTCTTGTGCCCTGATGAGATTGTTTTGCCATGAAGCAGCCAGTAGAGTCAGTACCTGAGAAAATTACTTTGCGAAACACTGGGCTTCAAACCATTAGTTCAAGTAGAATCCTTAGGCTGATTTTAAAGAACAATGTGATGAAGGTGTTTGCGTCCTTCACCTTTCTTTCTTCCTTGGTTTTGTTTTCTTTTAATTTTATTTCTTTTCAGAAATAGGTTTGGACTGTGGATTGTTTGTTTTTCATAGTTCTGAGTTCATCAAATTGATGAGTAATTCTAAGTAATGCAACTCATGACTGCACTATTAAAATTATCTCACCAAAACGTCAGTTTCATCCGCACCAGAGTGTCTGCACTCCTTTTGTGCCCAGATAAATCAGCTAAGCATAACGAAGAACCTCCAATATTCATTTCCAAAGATCCAAAAAGCAATTGGCTTATCTTAGTGCAGTTCTACATCTGGCAGCTGTCTGGTAGTGTTTCTGACTAAAAAATAAGGGAGAAGGGGAAGAAACTTGTCTCTTCAAAAAAGAATTATTTTATTAAAATCTGAGTTCTGGAGGTTTTTCTTGTTTTAATTTCTATTGCCAGTCAGTTTTCTCACTGTAGGAAATGAAGACGCTTCTAGGGAAAGAAATATGTTTATTTTCTTCTTCTTTCATTGTCCTTTCTTTTTGACTGAATGGTATCTCTCTGAGGCAGCCACAGCCCCACAGATGTGGGCATACTTCCAGTTCTGCTGAAGCAACGATCAACAAGAAGAAATGCTGCAAAAGCAACAGCAGTTCTGGTGCCCACATACACATTTGCACGAGATCATGCTCCCAATCCAGGAACAGCCAAACTCTGGAGTCAAAGTTCCAGCTGTGGCTGCCAGAAGAGCTGGAGTACTCCTCTTTCTTCCTCCTCGAACTGAGACAGGAGGAAAGAGGAGAGGAGAGGGTGCTGGAAAATACTATAGGCCACGTGCAAAGTGTGGGGGGTGGCCCTGCTGACGCAGCCATGCAGTCAGTCTCCATCTCGGGTCTCACACGTGGCCGAAACTGATTAGCAGGAAGAGAGACTGTCTGTCATTTCTGCTGCTGAGAAAGTCTGGGGGCACTTAAGTTTTGGGAGAGGACTCCGTCGTGCTTAGCTGAAGAAAGCAGAAGGACTTGAGAATCCTTAAACCTTGGATTTGAAAGACAGAGACTGGGTTCTCTGTTTGAAATGCATGTCGGTGGCACCGAGGGATGCAGTTTTGGGCGCTGACAAGTCAGGCCATCCCGAAAGTGTTGATCTGGAGAAGTTATGCTGAAGAACTGAAGAATTCACCAGTCTGCAAGCAGTTTGGGTCTCGCTGTATCGCAGATGGGGGTGATGCATGAATAATAGAGAGGGTGGTGGTACTCATTTCTACTTGACTGACATGTTTTTTTTCCCAGGTCTCTAAAGTGAAAGAAGAACCAAGACCCAAACTATAGTGACCTCCCACTGTACCTGTCTCAGAATGTGTGATGACATTTGTGACACAGTTTCTAGTTTGTGTGCACTAACTTCCTTAACCTTTTCTTCCTTTCTGTACACAGTTTTAGAGTGAATAAACCTTTTTCCATTTTCCCTAAGCTATCCGTTGTCTGGCAAATTTATCTGAGATGTCATCGCTACCTCACTGCTTTGCTTTCTGCTCCTTTATCTCAAATTGTGGTCCTGAACCCACCACAATGGGGAGACTTCTTCATCGCCTGCAGTGATGGCATTTAGGATTAAGGGTCACCAAAAGTCATGCCATTTGACCTGGTCCTCGAGCTCTATCAGGGCAAAGAGGTTGTGTAGGGGGGACGTAAGCATCAGCTGAGCAGAGGCTCCCCAGTATCTACCAAACCAACAGAGCCACTGCACGTTGCTCACACCTGACCTTCACCCTCACAGGTCTCCTTGGCAACACATTAGCCATACATAAAGGGGGGGAGAAGTTTGTAACTAAGACAAATGACATTTTATTCCATCCCAGGGGTTGAATGGAAGTAGTAACATTAAACTGGTTTCCACCAGAGCTAAGTTGTCTGAGGCTATGCTTCTGGATGCCATTACTGAACAGCTAAAATAATAAAAATCCAAACAGCTTTGGTTTTTTTTCCTTTCATTCCTTTACACAAAGAAATAACATGTAATTGTCATTCACTGAACACTTCTCTCTGTGTAGGATATAAAAGAACCACAAAAACTGACATCCCCAAATGAAGAGATTCATTAATCACAAAGACAACGAATCATTATTTTTAAAAGAGGAAGCACAAAAGGCCTCAGAATGTGGTGGGATGTAGCATCTGGGAGCAGCCCTACCAGTGATGACTGCCCCACTTAGAATAATCTTTCCCAGAGTACATCCTGATGGGTTTTCTGGGTTTTTTGATAGGCTGTTTGTTTATCTGTGACTTAGAGCAGTACAACTGACTGCATTACTCAGTAGGATGCTAATAAAATCTATCAGCAAACCTTAAAAAATGTTTATCTAATTGTACCATAGAAATGTTTTGTTAAAGAAAAAAACATTCCCCCACAGCCGTGTGGTTTCTGTTTGAAGTGCTTTTGGACTGAACTCAAGGCATTTGGGAGTTTGCCAGGAAGGGGTGTAAACATGGGAGGCGTGGAGCTTTTATTCTCGAGAATGTATGGCGGATCCAGGGTGCCACAGGTCAGGATGTTTGTGCTTTAAATTAGAATCAGGCACACAATAAAACAAACGAAAAGCCATTACTTCTGTTTAAGAGAGAAATATGCTGGAATCATGTTGTTGTAGAATTTAGTTAAAGAAGATTATTAATTTGTGTGGTTCATCTGCCTGTCACACCAAGGCTGATTCCTACGTCCTTCAGTACTTTAGTCTGTGGAGTAACCTGAATAGTTCTCAATTCCACTCTGTTTTTCTGGGATATTATTTATTAAGTATTTATGTGTATTATTTATAAGTATTTGTTAAGCATCTGATAATCAGAATGATTTAGTTACAGCAAAAATAATTCTAATTTCATGCCACTGTCTCTATAAGTACCTCTGCTGAAGTCCATATTTTTTTCAGAGAAGATACATCGCAGTATCAAGAAGGAGGGGTGGAAGGTCCTATTTGAGTCTGTCTGGTCTGTTTCTCTATCTCCAAAGCAGGATCAATTCACTTCTTTTGTTTACCTTGTTCATCAAAATCTCAGATGCTGGAAACTTCACCATATTTCAGAGAAGTCTCTTCTGTGTGCCCAGCTATTTATCACCTATAGCTTTCTCCTGATGTTAACCCTGCATCTGCTTTCCTTCAAATAGGCAGTAAGTGATTTATCTCTGCCCAAGACATAGAGGACAAAGAAAACAATGTCTTCCCTCTTTGCAGAAACTTTTCACATCCTTAGCATTTGTTACATTCTCTTCTCTAGTTGAATCTACCCTGTTCTTCCAAACAGGACATTTTCTAAACATTTGTGTTGGTCTCCATTTCACACACTTTCATTGCCTGTTTTCTTTTTAAAATTCAGTGCCAGGGACATCAGGTGAGAAGTGCTGCCTTTGCTAGCCACATGGAAAGATTACTTCACACCTTTTTTTGATTTGCAACTCTTTGTTTACGCAGCCCACGCTAGTACTTATTTTTCACAGTTGTGTGACAATGTTGACTCAGGTTCACTCTGTGAACCTTGGTAACCTCCAGATCCTGTTTCATGGGACTGATGCCCGGCAGACGTTTTGCATCCGGTGTTTGTGCAGTTCATTATCTCCACTTAATAGTGTTCATTTTTTTTCTGTTTCCATTGAACTACATCCAGGTTTTCTCAGCTCATTTCACCCATTTGTCAAGCAGATTCTAAGTTCTAATCCTGTCTCTCAAAATGATTGCAGTTCCTCTGTGCTTGGTATTTGTCCATTAAATATTTTGCCTCAAATTAGAGGGTAATCTTCCTAACCCATAAGCCCTTTGATAAAGTAGGTATCCAAGAGCTGTAAAACACCCGTGACATGCCCTAGAAAGCTGAGAGGAAGGTCAACATCAGTCATGGCTTACACCTATAGAAGCCTAGTATCCCATATCAGGTTGTCTTTTGGCCCATGACTGTCAACTTTTCATACAGAATTCAGGAACCTGTGTTACCCAGGAGGGACTACATAATCACAGTCCCATATAATCACAGTCCCACTGCTGGACAGAAAGACATGGAGTCGTTGCTGCCAGCTGTTCTCATGTGCCATTTGTAGCACAAGAATAACATAGCAACTGCCATGGTCACAGGTCGATGTATTATGGCATGAACACGGGCTTGAACTTGTTGTTAAACTCAACTGTGCCTCTACGTATTATGTATTATGCATTCCTGTTTTTCACATAGATACATATTTTACATGTTAGGAAAAACGTTTCAAAGGTGTTGCTCATTTCATTGAAAGGCCCTTGATACTACGCTGTAAGGGAACTTAAGGCATAAAGCACTCTGTTCTGGCTCCAGCCAAATGCATGTTGCATCTCCCTCTATTGGCTTAGACTACTTGTCTGTCTTCCCAAGATGAGTATGTGCAGTGGTACTAAGCATAGTTTGTTGGCAGGGGCAGGAATGTCACTCACTTATATGGAAGGGAGATTTTCAGGTCTCTTCAATTTCTTTAGCTCATCATAATGCTTAAAGTCGGCCTGAATCCTCTACTGCAGCACAACCAAATTCTGGGTTCTGTGTAAAGAAAATCCTGATATAGATAAAGAGAAAAATACAGATGTCCAGTCTCCAATTAGTCTGATGCTAAACTAGCAGAAACTATGAGACAGGCCAAAACTCAAGTCTGTCTGACAGCTTTGCAATGTATATCTGTGTTTTTCTTTAAGAGACTGGAGAGAACTCTGAAAACAAAATGCTCCTTAGAGTTTTGGGCACCAGACATGTACTGGGAAGCCTTACAAAGTTACAGCCAAAAATACCACTCTGTTGCATGCATCTCTTTGAGCGGTGGCTTTTATGCTTAGACACTTGTTTAATCACTCCTACTCAAGCTACCTGTTTTTAGACTCGCAGGCAAGTCATCATCTAGCTAGTCAGCTATAAAATGAAGTTGTCATGACTCTTGAGTAAGTTCTCCCTTCTCTTCCCATCACTGAAACACGCCATATGCCTCAGAGCACCCCAGCCAAAAGCCAACCACTTAACTACTCATTAGACATTCTGCACCTCTCTCCAGCCCTGTGTCCTTCCTCCAGAAGACACATAAAATCAAGGTCTTGGGCACTTGTGTTAATTAACATTCCTACAGTCTTTTTTGCAAAACTGGAGATAATAGTCCTGGTGTGCTGGCCAACTTCCAGTGTGCAAATTACATTCAGCTCACCTCAAATTCCTCTGGCAGCTGGAGGTAGCGGAGATATTCAGATGTTCTCTGACCTTTGCTGTGCCTGTAGAAAGAGCCAGGCTGGGAGGTGAGAATAGGGAAAAGCTTCCCTTCTGAAAAATGTACCAGCTAAAGGCGTAGTCAAAGGGGAACACAAATACAAAGAGACCATGCACTGTTAATACGGAAAGAAAAGGGCTTATTTACTTCCTACTGTCTAGTCTCTGGCAATAAATTAGCAAGTATTCCCATTTTTCTTCATTTTTCAGTACACAGCTGCTCTTACAAATCACTACCCATAAATCTGAGAAGAGCCTGTAACAAAGCCATGATCAAGTCTTAGAATTAGGTGTCATTTGTTTACTTACTGGACCTATAGTCACATTCTCCACGTTCCTAGACCATCTTATTCAAATGTCTTATGAAAAGTAAATGTGCTTACTAAAATCTTTTTCTTTTTTTAGTAAAGTTTGAGGCCCAAATGTCTGCAGTTTAAAGGCCTTTTTAAGAAATGGTATAAACACAAATTCTATTTAGGATAGTCAGTTTGGGCCCTGAAGCTTTTGTTTGCCAGAGAGAAACTATTTGTCTGAAAGTAAGAAATATTCAACAAAAATTTTGCCAAGTACTTGCTTCAGTGTAGCTTTTCCCTTTCTCCTTCTAATCCACCATAAATCTCTATTTCTGCTAGGGATGAAGAGATGGACACCCCAAGATTCTTTTGCGTGTGACTATGCCCCATCCATGATGTAGTTATTGCCCCATAGCTGTATGGGATATGTTAGATGCTTCCCTAAAGCTTCAGCATCCAAATGCAGGCAGTCAGGTTGTAAATTTTAGCAACACATCTCTTTTTCTCACCTTTTTTGGAGAATTTAGGGCTATTAATAGATTACAGAAGATATATTCCTTTGATAATGGCTTTATAAACCTACTGGTTCTTTGCCTGCTGCAGAGGTTCCTTAATTTTGAAAGGTTTCTTAAGGGCTGAGAAAGCAGAGACTGTTCAGCCTAGAGAATAGAGAGATTAGCCCAGGATCTTGTTAATGTATATAAATATCTGAGGGCATAGTGCAAAGAGGACAGAGCCACCTCTCTTCAGTGGTGCCTAGTGACAAGATCAGAGGCAATGGGCACAACCTCAAACACAGGAAGTTCCCTTTGAACATCAGGAAATATTTTATTTTACTATGAGAATGACTGGTTTCCCAGATTGCTCAGATAAGGTATAGAGTCTCCATCCTCAGAGACATCAAAAATCTGTCTGAACATCATCTTGGGCTATCTGCTCTTAGTGACCATGCTTGAGGTGTTTGGATCCAGAGATCTCTTTCAGCATCAACTATTCTCTGATTCAGTGAATTTTTACCTCATTCCACACTGTTGAGTTTTAGGGACCAAAATCAAGCCCCAGATGTATGGATGGTAAATAGCTGGCAACAGTTTCACTGTTAACTTGCTGATCTTTGTTAAAGTACAAAAGGACAAAACCCAGTGTGGGCCATTACTTTAAAAAGGATATAGACTGGTCATATCAAACGTTCATCTAGCCCAATCTACTGTCTCTGTTGATGATTACATTAATGTTTTAGAAAGATACACGAAGCAAGCAGAAATTTTATCTTCTTCACTCATCAGTCTGAAGATTATATGGTTTGCGTGATGCCAATCCAGAAGAGAGGAAGAGAGGATGTGAGGTAGCAGCAGGGTGCAAGGATGCTCTTCTTTCCATGAAATCAAATGAAAAATTACTCAGCAAGAAGTCAGAGTGAATGATTCAGATTTAACCCCAGGTTTTTGTGATACCTGTCAAAGTCATCCATTCCCATTGCTTTAAGGCAACAAGCTGATCCATAAACTGCTCTGATAGGGGATTATTTTAGGTTAATAAATAGTATGGATGGATTTCAGAAGACAGAAAAGCTATTTTCTGATGAAATCTCCAAGACTTACAAACTTACTTGATGGTGAATTCTTTCATTGGATCGTTTTCTCAGAAGCTAGCTGGACAGGACAGCTGCTGACTTGTGTTTTGCCTGTTTGTTAGGCTGTCTATGAAGACTAGCATTCCTTAGCTTGAAGATTTAGATCACCACTTATTTCAAAGTAAAATGAAATTGTCAGTCCCCGGTATTAGCTTTTCAAACAAACTAAGTGATATTTATGAGTCTTCACCATGTATCTGCAAGATGACTTTATTTGTCATAGGCTGTGGATCCTACTTGATCTTAGATTATTATGATTTGTTTGCTCTATCTGCTTCTCAGGGATTTATATTCTGAAACTCCAACAGTGTCACTAACTAAAATTTGATAATACAGGTGATAAAACCAGTTCTGATTTTAAGTTTCTTATAAAACTAAATTACAAGTGAAATTAATCATGGTGGATTTTAATGTGAAGAGAAGACAGAGGCAGTTATTTGATGGACTATTTTCAAAAAGCTGGCCAAGCTTTATATCACTCTGTGTGATAATAAAAAATTATGGTGTAAGACCAAGGTCATATCATAACACATGAGAAATAGCACCATGTGCTCATGATGCACTGGCAAAGGATTCTTGTTCTTTATAGCTCATACCGTAACCTTTCTCTACATCATACGCAAACTAATACATTTGCAGTTCAGCTACCTACCTGAAAATAGACAGTATTTTAGGAGTGGACAGAAGTATTTAGTTCTAGTTAACTCAAGAAAAGCCTGCATGAATTTAGACTTTCAGAACTACAAGATCTATCCTAAAACTGTGCCCAACTAAAGTGTTGATGCACTTTTGTGTACATATTATCATATGTATTCTTATTTATTTGTCTTGCTCAAAGCTTTGAAATCCCTTAAAAGCTCCAGAAATGAAGTAAATTCTACAAGCAAAAGAGAACAGTGTGTTTTGGAATGCTCAGAAATCCTCTGTGAATGGGAGAGAGAAACCATATTGAGAAGCTGTTCTGAGCAGTGTTGGAAATGGATATGTCACTTTTTTTTCTTTCAGGAAAAGACATGTTCAATAAGATATTTCCTAGTGAATGTCTGTTCGTGCATCAAAGCCTGTAATAAGGGCTTGTCCGGCATGAGCTTAGGGAGGAGTGCGTCCAACTGCAGCTCTGAGGTGGAGAAAGAGACTTGTTTCACAGTGTCCCCATTCATAGAATCATAGAATCATTAGGGATTGGAAGGCACCTCGAAAGATCGTCTCGTCCAATCCCCCTGCAACAGCAGGATCACCTAGAGGGCTCAAGCACAAAGATTCACTTACACTTTCACATAGTCACCCATCTACTTAATTCTGCCCTGCAATCTTGGCAAATTAATCTTACACAGCTGAGACCTGAATGGAGGATTCCTGGCCCAGTCAGTAGAAGCCATTGGACCATAACCATAAGCAGATGTTTTCACACGTGTGTTATTCCCTCAACGTAGCTCTCTGTGTCTGGAGATGTAGCTTATAAATACATAGAGGACGAAATTATGAAATTACAGTAGGAAATTTACTATCTCCATTTGTGCCAAAAGGCATCCAGTTCTTTATAATTTTTAAGATTAGCGCATTTTAATAATGCTGAATTTTGATTTTGCTAAAAATAACCATTATTTTGCCCACTAAATGACTTCGTTATCAAATAGATGATACAGTGTCACAAGCGCAGAGAACAAGACGTGCACTGTCCCTTTTTATTGTTGCCACTAGGGTCAGAATCTAAGCTTAAACTAGAACGAAGAAGCTCTGTGACTACAGCACTTTCCAACAGCAAAGCCTGACCGCTTAATTTTGTGGAAGTACAGTGGGAATCAACAGAGACTAAGTTATGTTCAGGTGATGTGATACAACATCCAGGTGGGGGTTTGAAGGTCTCCAGAGCAGGAGATTCCACAGCCTCTTTGGGCAACCTGGGCCAGGGCTCTGTCACCCTCACAGCAGAGAAGTCCATCCTCATGTTGAAATGGAACCTCCTCTGTTCCAGCTCTTCTCCATTATTCCTTGTCCTCTTACTGGGCACCACCAAGGACAGACTGCTCCCTTCTTGACTCCCACCTCTCAGAGATTTACAGGCAGCAGTGACATCCCTCTCAGCCTTCTCCTCTCCAGACTAACCATATTGTATCTCTCTTCCTGTAAAGTGATAAAGGTTTAAATTTCTCAGTTGTAAAAGAGGAATTCAAAGGACACAATACTCCAATGTGAGCAGCAACAAAGCAAGTCTATAAGCCACTTTGCAGAGCAAATTCATGCAGTCATTGGTGTGATCTTTTTGTCCCCCAAACCACACACAAGAAGATGACAGATTTAAGTGCTTCAGGTGATTAAATAGACAAGGTGGCAATTTTTATGCAGAAGCAGTAAAAACGTGTGGTGATGCACCAAATCCTAGAGCCAAAACTGCAATTACTACTAAGCTTCCATTGACATCTGTCATTTTCATTGAATGTGGGCCGCCACGAGCTTGCTTTCAGGCACTTTGTCCTCACACATTCTTAAATAACACCATCAGGTGGCTAAGTGAGGGAGGAATAAAGGTAATAAATCTTACAGTCATTTGAATACCTGAAGACTCCAACTGCTCCTTTCTGCACCCTTAAACCCACAAGGATTCAGAGGAGTAGCCTAGAGGACATTAGGACAGTTTGACTCATTATCCGGAGTCTTGCAGGAGAATCTCTGCTGTCTCTGAGACAACCACACTGCTCTGACTTGAAGGCATTTGATGAAGTTTTGGGCCTGCTTACTTTTTTGACCCATTTGTGGCTTTAAACCAGCAGGTTGCTCAGCATAGTGCATCTGCACAGTGCAGGAGCTTAAGTGCTAAACTTGAACCTTTAGATGACGACGTTACAAAACAAGGGTGCTGCTCTGTGATGTGGAATGCCTCCTCACTGACTCTGCTTTGGGTCGTTCATGGACAACAGAGGATGGGGTTAGCCCATTGTGTTCTGTTTCAAGCTGAACTTTAAGCTGAATGGATGCTCTGTATAAATTAATGTTAGAGAAAAGGGAAATAATTTTTTCACACCAAACTCTGTTTCATAAGGTCAGTTCCAACATCAGAAAGAGCAGGGAGATGGGAACATGCTTTCAGACGAGTGTGCCCACTGCTTTGTGGAGCTCTTCAGTTTTGACCAACATTTTGGTGTCTAAAGGATTTGCACATCAGAATACCTCATGTTGCTCTGAGCCTGACAACATTTGCACTGGCTAATTTCTCACTTGAATTATAACAATGAAACACGATTGAGCTACATGACATTTACAAAAAGGTGCTTGTTAAAAACAATTCCTCCCAACTTAATTAACACTAAAACCCTTTAGGTGTTCCACCAAGTACATATTAAAGCAGCTGTCCTTTTCCCTGAAATGGAAGTAAACTAGAAGTGAGCTTCAATAAAACCAATGGACTATGACTTCTTCCAAGCACAACTATAATGAAATGTTACTGCTGTAATATCCAGCTAAATAAAGACTGGTGAGCTGGCTGGGCCAGCTGCAGTGGCAGATGCAGACGAGATCACAGGCTTTAAACAATGGTATCACTGAATAAACACAGACAAGGAGATATAATTTCTACACCTCCCTGGTTTCCATGAAATTAGGCTTTGTTATTCTAAGTCCAAAAGCTGATAATCCTCTCAGTATAAAACGAAGGGTGGTTATTTTTCCATAAATGGTATCATAAACTACCATTACTCATCAATTAGGAACACTTGGAATCATGTGTTACCCAGCATTGGAAATTGCATTGCATATTTGAGGTGACTTGATGCTTTTGTTGGTGAGAGATCTCCTGCTTGTTTATAGTGTTTTACCTGTATGTCATGATTTCCTTCTCAAGACAGTTAAAGCATGACCTAACGGCCACATCCAAACTGGAATCCTTCCATATGGAAACACCCCAGTAAATACCAAGTTAAGAACTGACTAAAGGCATAAGTGAATTCAGTAATGAATAGGTTTTCTTATGTTAGATGTGGCCAAAAATGCTTACAATACAGTAAGGTTTTGAAAATAAACATCATGTCAAACTGAGATCAAAGTTTAAAAATTTGTCCAATTTGTCTACTGTGTATGACATCATCTAACAGCATCAACAAGAAAATAAAAACCAGAATGAAAATAACATGGGAAGAATATCCAGGAAGACTTTGGAGAAATTTATGCGTTCACGCAAAATATTTGAATCTTACCAGCATTTTCCAAAGAAAAAAGTTTATTATTTAGTATTGCCAGTGACTTGACAAAGCAGATCCAACAGAAAAGAAATGCTAAATAAGTGCTTGCATCCCAATCTAAGTGTATCATGGTGCAAGCTCAAAGTCTTCCAGTACCACATAGGCCTACCAATGTTCATGGATGCATGTCCAGTACTTTCAGCCTTTGTTTTCATTTATCATCCATAAAACTGAACTTTTTGTCCCATTAAAATTAGCTTGACAAGATAGGAAACTGAGTGGTTATAGGATAGGATTAACATTGGGGATGATTTGGTTGCACTTCCCGGTATTACATGACACCATTTTACCCAACATGAAGTTTCACTTTAGTCAAAAAGTCACTTGGCACTTGGGCAATAAAGCGCTCCCATGCCATAACAAAGATGACCCAGTCCTACCCCCGTGTGCTTTATAGGATACTATTTGATCAGCATATGAGCAGAGTAAACACTGCTATTGTTAAAGATAAATCATCACAAATTCACCATGTCATGTAAGCTCATTTTGATGGTATTTATGGAGAAGAAGATTTACACTCACATAAATATTGAAGATGACACTTTTACTGAAAATAACCAGTCACTGGGAAATAAATGAGATGTGCATAGATACTGCTCTTAAACATAAACTTGGTTGCCAGGTTTTTAAGGGTGCGTAGAAAACAAACCTTCAAAATAAAAATGAAGAGAAACCTTCCATTTATCTTGCAGGGACTCTCGCAGAGCCCATAGAAGAGTGTTGTAAAGATCTATGTGTGCCAGTGGAGACTTTGGGCTTCTCCAGACCAAGGCCCAAGCTCCACAAGCCAGAGCAGGAGGAGGATGCAATTGTGAGAGAGGCTGTCTTGGTCATTTCTTTCATTGTCCTCCTTTGTATCTGTTTACACCAAAGAAACTTTATCTAGATGTAACATCTCCATCTTGTTGCAGGGGGAATGACAAAAGTGCTGGGAAAAGTGAATACCTTAATACAAATGAATGGGAGAAAGCAATGGAAGAGCGGAAGAGATGCTGTTGCTTAACATATTTATCCTATAGCAATCAATTTAAGACAACAGGCACAGATATTTCAAGGGTAAATATATATTATTATTCTCTGGGCCAAGCATGACAGTTTATCTTATACAAACATCCTCAAAGGAGTATTTCTTTCTCTCCCTAGCATCCTATTACTGTGCTATAAGAAGGGGGTGATTGTTTACCATTGCTTATAACATATTGCCGAACAATTAAGCCTCCTCCGGCTGACTTGATGGATTTGTAATGAATTTGCTTAGCAAAATAATTCATGCATAGATCCTTGCCAGATATCAGTTACCCATTTCACAAGATCTGGGGCATTTGGGCATTCATCAGTCAAAAAGAGTCTAGACAGTTGCTAATTTAGAGGCACATATTTCCACTGAAGCTTTTTTTTTTTTTAAAAGAATTTAAAGATACCAAAGCAAAGTACATAGCTCCAGACTTTTCACAGAATCATAGAATGGTTTGGAACCTTTAAAGATCACCTAGTCCATGCATTCCTGCTTTAGGAAGCTGCTCAGTCATTCTAGTGTATAGTAGAATTATAATTCATCACATTTTTTTCACCATAGAAATGAATATATAACCTCACAAGATCTTCATTTCAAAGGTTGGAAAGTAACTGAGATTGCCTTAACCCCAGCTTTCCTAAAAAGATAGCAGCTGTGTTAAGAGTGGTGATTAAGGGCCACACAAATGTGGCCATTTCCTTCTCAGGCACTATAATTTCTTAATCCACTATTTCTAGGGAAAGATGACCCACTACTGAAGAGGCTAGCCTGAACCTCAAGAGACAGATTCTTCTCCTGGCTCTTTCTCCCTGATTCCAACCTTGTACCTTATTTGGGCACCTCTTTGTTTTGTTTAATTTTGGTTTTTTCTGCAATAAACCAACAGAACAAGCTTAAAAAGAAACAAAAAAGCTCTCAATTTACTACCCAACTTTTGCAGCATTGCAGCACCCAGCACTAAAAGTCTTGTTTTCCCTGTGCAACCAGTACTGCCTGTCTTCTGTCAAGAAGTAGTTACAAACAGAATGGTCATTTCTTTCCATCAGTGAGTATAAGCTGAGTTCAGGCAGTCTGGGGCTGGATTCATGTGCAGTACCTGACAGGCCCGAGGTTGATTTACGTCCGCAGCTGTGCTCACACATATCCTCACAGCTCAGAGCAGATTGAGAGGATAATCTGCAGCTGACACATGCTGGTATGGCTGTGTTGATATGCTGGGAAACCCTGCACATAAACCCAGACATGCTAACTGGAGAGAGTTTAGTAAATCACAGGTTATCCAGCTGCATCCAGATTGCATGAAGGAATCATGCAGAGTTACTGGTTTAAGAAGTGTCTACATGTGGCTATGCTCCCGACATTGCTGATAAAACGTGAAACATTTGTTCTCTGGTTGAACCATAATAATGTGGAGTTTTGTACAATTCTTCAATTCTCATAATTATTTTGGGCAATTTTTCATGGTTGTAATTTTTTCTGCCTTGTCTTTATACAGGTTGGCTGTTCCTCCCAAGGACATTTCGTTTGCTGTCGCTGACAGGATCAACAAGGAGGGAGGTTATAGACCCTTTTACGTTTTTACAATTAGCAAGCAGACTGAAAATCGAAACAAAGCATCGTTTTTATGCCTTTCTTTCCCCTATTACAGCAGCTTTTAGGCAAGCCAAACAAAACACTCTTTAGCATGTCACACAATTATCATTGTACTTAATGAAATTATGGAAATTTGCTGAAGAGCTGGCAGGCTCTGGCTACTGTAGCTCACATTTCAAGTGGTAAGTAGCCCATGAAAAGCTGCAGTTCTCTCTTAGGCAGCTGTGTTGGGATCAATTTTTGAAAGGCATATTTTTGCAGATGTTCAGCATCTGTAAGCTCTTGCTAGGTCCATTTATGCACCTTAAGTCTGAACACTTTGAAAGAGTCTCGTCCTTTGAACATACACATCTGAGTGAAAAACCTGCTAGTTCAGCAGTTTCAGCGTGACTTGAGCTGTTCTGAGCCCAGAAAGCCTTTTGTGAAGATGTAAATCTGTGTGAGTACTCATTCCCACATGGCTTGGGCAGGAGTGACAGCACCAAGAAAAGCCATGCCACAGGCAGCGGAAACCCTCTGCAAAGACTGCACGCTTCTCTGGCTCAGACCGTTGTCACACAGGTTAGATTTACCCTCCTGATGCAATCGTGATCCCTCTCAGGACCAGAACAACCGCAGGTACAGACCCCTGGTGTGGGTGCTTGGGTTGAGGAGCCACCAGCACTAGGTTAACGCCTGCAGGCCTCTCAGCTGTAGCAGTTCTCACAGTGCCGCCGGCGCCTCGGTGGTCTTATGATAGCTGGGGGCTTGTGCCACCGCGCACGGGGCAGGCCCTGTCCCCTGGCAGTACCGCACGGTTGAGGGGCACCTGGCGCCAAGTCGTTCGTGAACTACTTGATTCTGG
Organism: Rhinopomastus cyanomelas; assembly: GCA_013400115.1. Lineage (NCBI taxonomy): Eukaryota > Metazoa > Chordata > Aves > Bucerotiformes > Rhinopomastidae > Rhinopomastus > Rhinopomastus cyanomelas. The sequence goes on from VXBP01008585.1 coordinate 115,874, forward strand.
GTCAGGGTTTTGTAAGCAGCAGAGCAACTCCCTCGCTGCGACCTATGAGAATGAGCCCTTGACACAAGCCTCTGTTTCTTAGTCCAGGAAGGCTGGACAGGCTGTGCGGAGGAAAGGTTAAAGACCCGGGAGCAGACTATCCGCTTGTGCCCTAAGATGAGCCAGCCGCGTAGGACACCGGCCTGGCTAAATTGGGATGTTTGGCTGAAAAGCAGGGAGGGCAGTTCATGGCCTCTGGGAGTAAGGACAGGTTACTCATAATGACTACAAGGATTCATTAGGTTATGCAGAGGGATAATTAAAAGGCCCAAAGCCCAGCTAGAAGTTAATTTGGCTTCAAAAGTAAAGGACAACAACTAAGGCGTCTATAAATATATGAACAACAACAGAAAAGAAAGACCCAGGAGAGCCTCCATCCTCTGCTAGACACAAGAGGATATACAGTGATAAAGAATGGACATAAGGCTGAGGTGCTTAGTGCTTTTTTTGCCTCAGTCTTTAGTAATAGAAACAGCTGTACTGAGGAAAGCCAACCCCTGAGCCAACAGAGGAGACCCAGGAGCAAAATGTCCCCCCAACAATACAGCAGGAGATGTTGAGGGCTCAGTGTGCCTGAAACCATCCTTTGTCTCACAGTGTGGGTAAACACGAAAAAAATCCTATTGTTGAAACATTCTTCCCAACTCCAGTTTCATCACCTTATGCCCTCCCAGTTGTCCTACCTCAGCATATGTGAGTAGCACATCAGAATGTAACAGACAGTGAATTTATTTCTATATGATGCTCCTGAGACAGTATCAGTAATCCTTCTCTTTCTTATTTATTGTACTGGTGTCGTATTTCTTTATACTGAACTTACTGTCAGATTCTCAGAGAAGTACGGAAGAGCTCATCTCTCATAAAATTATGGCTATGTTTTCCTTCTGCTGTCCCTTCGTAATGGGACTGTTGCCATCTTGAGTAATGAACTCTACTTTAATTCCTCCTTCTTTCTGCAACAACAGAAGAAGAAACTGGACTATAAATCGTTCAGAAAAATAAATAACTTTTTGTCTGTTATGCCTGATTAAGTGTTCTTTATGCTTCTGCGCTTTGCAGGGAAAGTAAAATAAAATCAGGATTAACACTTAAGTTCATAATTTATTTTTGTTTGAATAGTCATGAAAAGAGAAGGTTATTAAGAGGTAGCCAAATATGCTTGGAGAAGGTTTGAGCTGCAGGCTTCTCCAGTCTGTAATTCAGCTAAACAGGACCAGAAGCCAGTCGAAATTCAAGCAATCAAACAACAGTACTGAGACATATTTTTGCAATTCAGTGTGATCAATGGATATTATTGCACAGAAAATACCTACCCTAAAAAACAAATGAACAAATAAGCACGCAAAATATGGAAACCTGATTACTGTGGAGGCAAAGTATTTTATGGCTGTGCTTCAAATCATCTGTGAAAAGCTGCTCGGGGAAAAAGAATGAATGTTTATAAAATCACATTCATCTACATCTAGCGACATTCATCCATTTCAAATTCTCAGTCTTTGAAAAAGGGCAACAGCAATAAGAGGAAAACACATCTGATTGCTGCTTTAGGTCAGCAGCAAGGGGTTTTTTTAAGGTGGACATGAAATCTGAATGTACAAGGCTTCAGAGCTCCAAAAGGGACTTTAGCATCTTAACACACAATTTACTCTCTCAGATGTGAATTTTACACATCTGTATGGTATTGTCCAGTATGTATAGGAAATGCCATCTCTCTCTGAGAATGTGGACCGGAGGTCTGACTGCTGCGTGGATCAGGCTGCCACTTTGATGGGGAATATCTTCATCACGGTGTGAGCTGATCTCCAGTGAGACTTTCCCTGCTAGAAGGGAGACAGCTTTGTACGTCAAGGGAACCTTCCTTGTGCTGCTGCATCCTGAGGTAGAAAAACAGTTCACTGAGCCAATGGAGCAGCAACCCATGGCAATGATGCTTGAGACTGACACCAGGTAGCCTTAGCTTCTTCAAAGGAGAGCAAGGAATACCAACAGGCCTTCATGGCATTTCATTGGACAATAACAGAAAGAGCTGAAAACAGAGACTGTTCTAAATTACCCCAGGAAATGGCAGACACCTTTGTCCAATCTCTTCTTCCTCTCTTCTTCGGCTGTCCTAATACTTGGTTGATAACAACCTGGTTCTGTGTCAATAAACTAGGTAAGTTCCAAGCAAACTCATAACCTAAATACTGTTGTGTTATTTTGCGTCTAATGCGATGTAACTGACATGAAATGAGGCCTGTCCTGCATCCAGTTTGTTGAAGTAGAATGAATTCCATCATCTCACTGAGGTGACCGTTGCAAGGCTTGCCTGCATCACTGGAAAAACAGCACAGTAACTATAGGGGCTGAACCCACACCACACTCTGACCTGTCTGAGAGACCAGCTTGCAAGGTTAAGTTTTCCTGCCATTCACATGTCAAAAATGCAAATGCTGGCTCATTAAATGGCAGGCAACATTAAAAAAAAGGATTAGAATACATAAAACTTATGGCACAATGTGGTTGCTCTCCACTTGCTGACTGATGCCCAGCCAGTTCCCAGGCAGCAGCCTCTGGCTAGTTTTCTCCATAGTTTATATACTGAGAGCGATGTCATATGCTGTAGAAAATCCCTTTGTCTCCTCACATCTTCTTGTGCACCTCCAGCCTACTCGCTGGTGGTACTTAGTCTAAACACTGCTTAGCATCAACTAAGACATCAGTGCAATATCAGCATTATTCTCATCCTAAATCTGAAACACACCACTGCACCAGCTACTAGGAAGAAAATGAAATCTATCCCAGCCAAACCCAGGACATTGAGCTATGTGGCTGATTGGCCTGAACTTTGATAGAGATTCATCCAGGCTGTGATCCCTATTCAGCTAGGATGTGCAAAATACAGCATGTCTTTGACGTTTCCTGACAGCTGCTGAGATAGATTCTTTGCTGATAAAAGATGCAATGAGCTTTGACAATCATATAGCCAAATGTTTACCCACTTGTCCACATATCAGTTTGCTTAAAAAACTTTATGCTCACTCTGTCTCCAGGCATACTTGTTAAGTGTGATTGACTGCTGTGCAGATGCCATATTCTATCAGCTGCAAAATATATTAAACATGGAAGGTTTCAACCACACGTTAATGAATAGCTGTACAATCTGGGAGTCAATTAAAGAGCTTAGAAGGAAACCTTTGGCCCCAGAGCTAAGTGTATGCCTAAAGGGAAATAAAGTCAAGACCAAGAAAAGCTTAAAAGTGCACTCAGAGCATTGCTAAAAGGGCATTGCTGCTGTTTACACCCAATAATATCCCATAAATGCTACTATTTTCTTCAAATTTCATGGACATAATTTAGCAATTTTCTAGTGCGGGAAGAAACTGATTTTACCTGCAGTCACTGCTCTGTTCATCGCAGGTGTCTTGTAATTTTAGATAGTCACCAAGTGCATGGAGGATTCACGGTTCCAGGAACAAATATCAAGAAATACTGAAAAACAGGAAACACAATTAATAGTGCGGGAAGAGGTTATTCTATCAGACATACTTAGTTGGTCAAACCAAGTAATAAGTACCTAAGAGTTCCAACAAATGGGAGCATTTATCTGAACCACCTTTAGGTAGTATCATTCCAGTACATCCTGTTCAGTGATGTTCCCGATTGTCTTTCACTTGAGTTGCTCTGTTTCTGACAAAATTAGTGTATGTGGGTTGACTTTCTAAGAGCATTTTTATGGTGCCACACAAAACTGAAATGGGAAAGATGAGGGATTAATAGAGGATTTGTAATGTGGATAAAGAAGAGGTCAGAGTTGAATGGTCTCACCAGAATGACTGCTAAGACAGGAGCTGCTGTCCTGAAGAGAGGTTACCAGTGTAATTCTTGAAAGAAAGACTTGGGGGCAAATCCATTTTAATGTTTTATTTGAAACCATTGGCATAGAATTAAAACTGATTCTGAGGTGGTTGATGAAACCCACAGTTCCAGTATTGGATTGCCTCAAGAGTCAGAGGAAGTAGTTTTTGTATCAGCTATGTGTGTGAGTATGCCCCCAACAGAAGATTTATCTGGCTGTGGTGATTATCTTGTACTGCTATTTTTAAAAGTCACTTTAAAGCTATACATTTACAGAGCAATTTTTTAGTATGGATTGCTCATACAACTCCTCCTGTGATGTGTGAGAAGAATTTTGCTATTTTGAAACTGCATATGTGCTTCTTTTTTAATCAGTGGTGTTCCAGAGATAATAGAATTTATTCATGAAATTTACACTTCAGTGGCATAAGAAAAGGGTACAACATCATAAATGCAAGATCTCAGAAAATTTTCAAGCAAGTACTGGCTTGTAATTCAGATGAAGGATTTGTATACATCGTAAGCCTTCATAAACTTAAGATACAGTTTCTGTATCTCAGTTACATGGGGTGGCATTTGGAGGGGCCACATTTCTGTGTTTGTATTTTCCAAAATGACTGCTGCAACCACTGTCCTCGGGATCTCCCTTTGAAAGGCTGGCCTGCAGAGCAAGGAAGAAGATTGAAAACTTTCTAAACCCCATGGGTGTTGAATAGTGAGGTTAGTATCACATGATAGCTGAAGAAATCTTCTTGATTTCAGAAACAGTGTTCGGTTCTGTTGCAAGACGAACATGCAAGAGTTCATCTTATTTGTTTGAAGAAACACACTATCTCACACTCCCAAGCAGTCTTCATAGATTACGAATGAAAAAGCACTTTGCCGTCGGCCTTGAGCAGAATACTGGCCATGGGACTTCTTGTTTGACTCAGTCCTTCAGCAAGACGTCATTATGGTTTTTTCAGTGACAATGAGTCAAGAACAAACCTTACAAGTTGTTGCAGTGACTATTTACTGTCTCACTGTACCCCTTACTTTAAATGTGAATATATACAGTGTTCATCTGATTTAGAAGCATATACTGGATAATTAAGTAATGTTCAATTACCCTGTGAGACAGGGACTACTCCGCTCCTCTTGCCGTTTTCTCTCCTGTTGTCAGGTGGTAATTTGTCATGGTCACGCAGCCATTTCTAAACACTACTCAGAGCTGAAGTACTCCTGAATGTCTGATTTGCTTGTTGTCTGTATCAAAACATAGTTTGCACTGTAATCAGCTTATCATGCTATCAAGATCACTCCCTATCAGTACTTTCTTTTCTTTGTTGTTCATTATTTCCCCATTATACATGTCATCTGCAAAACTCTATCAGCAAGGATTTTAAGTTTTCTTTCAAATCATCAAAGATGTTCAATAGTTTAGGAAGATGAACAGCTCTCAGCAGTCAGTCACCAGAAAATCATGTACTGTCTAGTGATTTCTCATCCATAATCATTCTGAGAACACCATTTATATCCATTTTAGGTGGAAATAATACCTTTTCAGATAATACACATCTCAAGCCAAATGCCTCATGAAGCCCAAGTATCTGATACATGACCGAGTCCTCATTTAGCCACATTAGGGAAAGAGCAATTGGAGTCATATTGTAACTCTCACGTTGCCTGTTTGGCTGTGTTACTGGGGGACCTACAGCCAAGCTATGGTCCTCTGAACTTGGCACTTTTTATCAACACTGGGATCTTAATCAACCAAGTTTATAGAGTCATAATCTTGTAGTCAGTTTGACAAGACTCCTTTCCCACTAGCTCGGTCTTGTTATTTTAACCTTCTTACTTTCTAAGTTAATTGAAATCAATACTACGCAGCCGTTATTTTGCTTAGGAAGAAGGTCAGGGTCATACCGTTTAATCTATCCCAAATATTAACCAGAATTAGTTTCCCTTCAGCCTTCCGAATCTTCTCAATCAACAATACAATAAGCTCCTCTGATCTTTTGAAGTTTTTGCTTGCAAGTAATCCAGATGTAGTATTAAAATTTAATTTAATGCCTATTTTACTAATTGGCAATCCTCCTCATTGGATAGTATTATCCTTTCTTTCATTTCTGTCTAGCAAAACAGCAGCACCATCATTAGTACTTCCTTTGTTCCTTTGTTCTTAGTGGCCTTAATTCTGCAGGCTATGTATTTATTATTTTCTTGCTCTTACCAGGTTTCCATCATTTTTAATTTCTGTGGTTTTTTAGTAAACCCTCGACATTCCCATCTTTTGGAAAAATAAATTTGCTAAAATATATTTTTTTCTTCCTTGGAATAGACTGATGTGGGGGTTTTTTTATTAGAGGATATACACTGTTGTGCAAATTGCAAAACTACGTTGGAAAACAGTCGCCACTTTTAAGCAGCAGTGTTCTCAGACTTTTTTTTTGAGTTCCCTGCCCAGGATATGTTCTATTCACTGTTTTCCATCTGTCCTCCAGGACTGAGTGAGCAGTTCTCCCACTAGTGCGTGTATCCTGTTCAACACAGCAAGGGAGCAGGGGTAGAGGATCACAGGGAATAGAGTGGGGAGACACTGAGTCAGGTTTGGAGGCAGGACTTATACTGAGACATGAGACAGCAGACCACACCAGGGCTGTGATGAGTAGTCCTGCTAATCCTTCTAAGGCGTAAGAGTGTAGTTGTTTCTTCACTATGTGGTCCTGCTCCAGAGAATGTCTTCTGTCATATCCCGGCTCCACTCCCTATAGGAAATATCCTTCTCCCCTTAGGCCCTCAGACAGTAACTTTTGCTTTGGCATGCTGATTACACCACCATCTGAAAGGGAGAATGTTCTGTTAAGGTATGCTCTTGCTATTTTGGATCATTCAAAGCCACTCATAGAGTGAAGCACAGTTTCAGTTTTATTCCACGTGGATTGAAGAGCAAGCTGCTATGATGTGTGTATGCGACTTTTGCCAGCTGCTTGTGAGGAAATAAGTTTTGTGATTAGATTGGCTTTCCTTTGCACAGGAGGAGGTTACGCTCCCTTTTTCTTCCTTCAGATTGCCTCAGTAGTGTCTCTCTGGGGAAGGAGAGACCTGTGGGCACAAGGGCAGTGGGAGTGCAGATATGATGTCAGCTGTGTTTTGTCACAGCTGGCAGAATACTATAAAACAGGGGTTTTAGTGTTTGACTGAGGATAGATTTGCATGAATTCCAGATGTTCACTGTATGATCAATCTTGCTATGCACACAACAAGTGTGTCCCCATGCACGTGTAAAACAAAGCCTGCCTAATGTAGGGAGCGAATAAGGGTATGCTTGCTCTCTTGAAAGTCTTTTGTTTGCTTTCCATTCAGATCTCATGTGTCAGATCATACACAGTTTCTCTCAGACTCATGAGATTAATATGGGATTTTATGGCCACTCTGATGACATAATACCACAATGTTACTGAAACCAAAGGATCCCTGTGTAAGAAAATCAAGTTTAAAATGTCAGTGACTAAAAGTAACTTATCCGAGCCTTTGGAGGCTGACACAGATGCTCGTATTTCAAAGTACAAACCAACCTTTGAACTCATGGTGTAACTGTTTCTAAAGCCTTTTCTGTCACACCTCCTAATGTAGTGAGAGGCTGCTGGTCAGGAACAGAAAATGCTGCGAGAGCTGGATTCCTGGCTTGAAATAGTGCAACAATCCCCGAGTCCCTGTCAGTCACTACTAATTTTAATTTACTTTATTATAAATAAGACTCGGATTAGACTCTTCATACTTCCCACAGAGCAATGGTTCCACACTTTCCAAAGGCATCAGCTTCTTATTTTTAAAAAGACTAATGCCCCCAAAATCTCAGACTTGATTTTTTTGGAGTCCAACTCTTAACCCAGCACTGCCAGCTCACTCCACATAGTCCCAACAAAAGCTGTACGTGAGGACTGTTCTCTGTGAACTAAGCCTTTTATTTTCATTCTCCACAAGTGATGGTAAAGCTGTTTACAATAGAGAAAGGTGACTAGGATATGAAATGGAAACAGAATGCAGGAAAGTAACAGGATTAAAGCTGCACACAATCCATTAGCTTTAGCTGGAAGGTTACAGGAAACAAAAGCCAGCAGTCTTGATTTGTTCAGGGTCACTGACTCTGATCTGGAGCAGAGGGGAAGAGGCCATTGGGCTTGTTGCTCACCTCTCCCTCAATACTGCACTTGAATCTAGAAGACTTTGGTCTTCCAGGCTACAAATTCCAGCTGTTGGAGACAGAGCAATCAAAAGTATCTCCACTGGCTCCAGCTGCTCTCAGATTTTAAAACCACAGTCTGGCCTAATTAAATTATAACTAATGTTATCATCAAAGACTGGAAGTGATGGGTCCTGTTTGGGGACTGAATCTAGTATGATCTGCTGAGGACCACAAAAAGGGGCAAGCCTTCACATATCTTTTAACTGTGGTGTAGAGACTGACACATTCTGAGGGCTGGTACCCGAAGCCTTGCTGAGAGGCTTTGTTCATTCACTCTTGCACAGCACCACACTAGCACAGCTCAGGTGCTCCTGATGCAGTGGCCACAGTAGTGTGGGGACAAAACACGGGTTTGCCATGCTCCTCCTCGTCACCAGCTGCTGTAGTTATGGACTCAATTTTATCTTCCTGGATGGGACAGAAATCCAAACCCCCACCCACTAATAAGACAGAGAACCAGGAATTAAGAGTCTTGCACTCACCTATGATTTCATCACGGCTTGGGGTAAATCACTGAACTAGTCTAATTCAAATTACTCACCAATAAAATGCAAATAACTATCTTTCAGGAATGCAATGAGATTCCACTCACCATTTTCTATTCCTTTGTGATCCTCACATTAATGCATTTATTTCAGCATAGGTACTTTCTGGGTGGTTATTGTATGAATAAGATGCAAGCAAGATTTGTTTTGTAAGCGTTCACTGTCATACTATTTGAATATCTGTCTGGTTTTACCAAGTGGCTATTTTTTCTCTCCATGCAGAAAGAACATCCTGAATACTAAATAACTCTGGAAATGTGTTTAAGCACACTATTACTGCAACAAGATTGCTGCATCATTTGTGAACTTTCCCATGGGGAAACCAAAAGGCAAAGCTGCAATAAATCTTCAGGTAAATCTTGCTTTAGTGGAGATCAGTCAGAGACATCCTTCATTCAGAGGTAACTAATTTATTCTTAAACCAAACAGAAAATACTGCTAGCAGTGCTGCGATTTTGCAGAGGTTGAAGAAATTACTATAGTTGAATGAAAGTCATTCTTTAGCACTCTAATGACAAAATAAAATTGCACTATTGTTCATGTTGACTCCAAGAGAAACACTGAGCAAGTAAAAAACAACATAGTGTCTATGTAAGGGCACAATATTTTTTGTTTTAGGAGTATGTATGTGATTCCATGCAGTTAGGAGGAAAGTTCTACAGAGAAGGACTGATAGCATGATATCTAGGTGTTATCTCTGTGGGTAGTTGAACAGATGGAATGAGCAATGAGAAAAGTGAAAGTCACGTTTAAACTTAATTATGCCCTGAAGGAGAAAGCTTTGTATCTGGTAAGGGTTTTCATTGTTGATTTAACCATAAGGTAATGGAAATTGTTCTGAAGAAGCAACTTTTTACTCACCAGTTTTAAAGTTGAAAGCTCCTGATCCAAAAAGCTGTGAATTCCAAATGAGAGCAAGATAGAGGGCACTACTGTGCTTTGGACTCTCACCCAGAGCTCACTGTATTATGCTTTCAACTGACTGCAGTTGCAAAGAGGACAAGATTCTGCTCATTGTTTGTGGGTCCTATAATACAGCTCTCCACATCACAGCTGGTTTTGAAGTCACATCTAGTCAATTCAGTTGAAGAGGACAGCTAGAGAGTCAGCTCACCCCAAAGAAGGCATCTGCATTTCATCTGAAGAATCACATCTTAACTCTCATGAATATGTGGATGGCACTCCAAGATGAAGTGGCAGTTTGTTTCAGCGACAGAAAGATCATGGGAAAAGAGGAGAGATTAGACTAGACTAGACCAGATGAGACTAGACTAGACTAGAACAGAACTATTTCAGTTGGGAAGTGAAAAATTCTTCTCATCCAACTGCCTGGCTTGGAGCTTCAATCACCTCTCTAGAAAGCCTGTTCCATAGTTTGACTACCTCTCAGTAAAGAAATGCTTCTGAAGGAGCTGGAGAATCAGAAGATTTACCACCAAATATGGAAGACATGGAGTGTGGAAGGTGGGTCTCCCTTCTGGGCAGAATCTGTTCTCCCCTCACATACCCCAACTCCTCCACAAAAAAGAAAACATTTTTCAAAACCAGTGGGTCCAAGTTTATGTTTGCAATCTCCACGTGTGCCTCAGATCAGCTCTCCATGTGACTTCCATCCCTGCTCATGCCATCTGCTGGTATTGTAAATACTTGACGGATTGTGGTGAAACAGCAGCCGTTCCACCATAAGCATCTTAGTGCCACAGGAAAAGGTTTGCACCAAGTACCATCTATTCTGAGAAAACTTCAAAACCTGCAGAATATGGATGTTTCCATTGAGCGGGAAAAATTTAAAGGTAAAAGAAGATAAATAATAGATTCACAGAATCATTAGGGATTGGAAGGGACCTCAAAAGATCATCTAGTCCAATGCCCCTGCCACAGCAGGATCACCTAGACCAAGTCATACTGTCAGTCAGGGTTAGAAGGGACCACAGGATCATCCAGTTCCAACTCCTCTGCCATGGGCAGGGACACCCCACCCTAGATCAGGCTGGACAGAGCCTCATCCAGCCCGGCCTTAAACACTTTCAAGGACAGGACCTCCATCACTTCCCCAGGCAACCCAACTCTCTCAGTCTGGCCTCATAGGAGAGGTGCTCCAGCCCTCTGATCATCCTCGTGGCCCTCCTTTGCGCACGCTCCAGCATCTCCACTTCTTTCTTGTAATAAGGGCTGTGTCTTGGCTTTCCTAACCAGATCTCTAGCTGTTTGGGCAGCTTCTTTATACTCCCCCCATTCTAGCTGTCCTCCCTTCCAGTCCTTGTAGAGTTTCTTTTTGTGTGACAGCGTGTCCAGGAGCTCCTTGCTCAGCCAAGCAGGCCTCCTAGCATTCTTCCCTGCTTTCCTTTTTGTTGGTATACATTGCCCCTGGACACAGAGCAGGTGATCCTTGAATACTGACCAGCTGTCCTGGGCCCCTTTTCCCTCAAGGGCTTCATCCCATGATACTTTGGCCAGCAGATCCGTGAAGCCATCAAAGTCTGCATGCCTAAAGTCCAGGGTTGTAAGCTTAGAAAACTTCCTGGTTGACCTGAGGATCTGAAATTCAACTGCTTCATGATCACTGCAGCCAACGCTGTCCCTGAGCCTCACATTGGTCACCAGCCCTTCCCTGTTGGTGAGAACGAGGTCCAGCATAGCATCTTTTCTTGTTGGTCCCTCCACCATTTGGAGGAGGAAGTTGTCATCTATGCAATCCAAGAACAACCTGGATTGCTGGTGCCTTGCTTGGTTGTCCCTCCAGCAGATGTCAGGGTGGTGGAAATCCCCCCTGAAGACCAGGCCCTATGACCTGGAAGCTGCTTCTGTTTGCCTGTGAAGGGCCTCATCTGCTTGGTTCTGCTGGTCAGGTGGCCTGTAGCAGACCCCTACAGTAACATCACCATCCCCTGTCTTCCCTTTAATTTTAACCCACACACTCTCGACCAGCTCATCATCCTTCCCCAGGTGGAGCTCCATTGATTCCAACTGATCACTGATATAGAGGGCAACACCTCCTTCTCTCCTTCCCTGCCTGTCCTTCCTAAAGAGCTTGTGCCCATCTATCCCTACATTCCAGTTGTGGGAATCATCCCACCAAGTTTCAGTAACAGCCGCTATGTCATGGCATCCCAGCAGCACAGTGGCCCTTAATTCATCCTGCTTGTTGCCCAAGCTCTGTGCATTTGCATAGAGAGACTTCAGCTGGGCTGGCCCTGTCCTCCTCATGTACCAGTTGCCCTTGATTTCCTCAGATTGTCCTGATGCATCAGCCCTGGCTTGCCCCAGGGCAAGTTGAGGGCCCTCATTGGCTCTCCATCCCTCTGCTGCTGGTGAGCTGCCCCACTGTTTGTCACCAGCCAACAGGAGACTATTTACCCCTTCCCCCTTCAAACCCAGTTTAAAGCCCTATCGATGAGCCCTGCCAATTCCTGCCCCAGGATCCTTTTCCCCCTCTGGGACAAGCGCATCCCATTGGTTGTTTTGAGCTCTGGTGCCTTGTAAACGGAGCCGTGACTGTGGAATCCAAACCCCTGTTGATGACACCAGCTCTGTAGCCATGAAGTGAGCTGCTCGCTCTTCCTAAATGTCCCCTTGTCCATCGCTGATGTTAGAGGGATAAAGGACAACACAGCTTGAGCTCCTGATCCCTTTAGCAGTTGCCCTAAGGTCCTGAAATCTCTCTTAATAGATCGTGGGCCTCTCATTGTTGCATCATCACCACCCACCTGAAAGACCAGAAGTGGGTAGTAGTCTGAAGGACTCATGAGGTTGGAGATTTTACCTAAAATGTCCCTACCTGGGCACCAGGGAGGCAGCAGACCTCTCTATGGAATGGGTTAAGTCTGCATACTGGGCCCTCTGTTCCCTTCAGTAGGGACTCGCCTATAACAATGACCAATTGAGGATTCTTTTCAGGGTTGGTCTTGATGGCTGGCCTGAGGCAACCTGTCTTTGGTGCAGGTACTAGTCTTTTTGAGTCCTCATCCTTGCTGATGACCTGTTCCTCCTGCAGAGCCTCATACCTATTCTGCAAGTGCACTGTACGTGAGGAACTTCTTAAGGTAGCACACTTGTTCCGTTTGTGTTTGTTCCGTTGGGCGGAGACAGACCTGTTCCCATTGACCCAGCTCCTGTGGGTTACTACATGGAGGCTGAGAGACTTGCTGTAGGGAGGATATTGGACCCCCTGAACCACTAAGAGTCAACCCTAGTTCGGGCTTTGTAGATCTTACATTGTGGACATAGTCAATTTCCCTTTCCCAGTCTGCTACATCTCTCAGTCTTTCCACCTCTTCTTTTAGCCCAGGCACCACATTCATCAGGTCTCGGATCTGCTCGCACCTAACACAGGTGTTGTCCCTGCCCTCCTCCATATCGAGTGCCAGGCTCCAGCACTCACTGCAGCCACCTGCCTGAACATCTGCGTGCTTGTGTGTGGCCTCTGTTTGGGTGCCCACTGTTTTTGTCCTGGCCTTTGTCGGAGTAGTCACCATGTCTCATGGTAGCCACACTGTCCTCTCTGATTTTTTTTCCCCTGCTTGTCAGCGAGAGGCCAGAGGTGCCTCCTGATCTCGAAGCACGTGCCGGGTTCTGCTTGGTTGTCCCCCGGTTTCCACTGCAACCCCTCCCTCTGCTACGTCGCTGCGCTCAGGCACGTAGGCAACCCGAGCCTGCTGCCCCTCCTGCTCTCCTCGGGCACCCCCGAGCGGGTAGCTCACCTTCACTGGAAGACTGTCAAAGAAAAGCCAAAAACAAGCTCCCAGAGCTGAGCTGATCACCCTGCCTCCTGTTCTCGCAGCACGCGCACCGGGTTCTGCTTTTAAAATTTTTTTACTCTATTTTGTTACAAAGTTTTGTACTTTCTGTAGGGTTCTGTGAAGAAGCTTTCCAGCTTGGATCCTTCATAACTGGAGGGGTGGAGAGGGAATTAAAGCTGCAGACTGGCATGTGAACCAGAAAGTCTACTTCCTTTCCTTCAGTAGCTCACTTTTTTTCTCAGTATTTAAGAAATAGACATGATAAAGTCTCAAACTGTCATAATCGTGTCCTTTCACATTGCCATACAATTTGATTAATATTGAAGAACCGGTCTGGATATCTATTGGAACAATGTAGATCCAGTACAGCTTCTCCAATGTCAACACATTGCAGCAGCATGCGACTGCAGTAAACTCAGAATGAGCCTCAAAGATTTTGTTATTCTCTGAAAATTTCTGTTCATATATCTCATTCTGAATTTCAGTGAAGCCTTTAGTATTACCTCTCAATTCCAGCTTTAAGTATTGATAGTAACCTGCTGTGTGACATACATAATACATAATACATAATTGTGTCTTGTCCAATACAAATCAGTTTCAAATAAAGAGGAATGAACCTGAGCTACTCTTCGGAAGTGTGTGACCAGTTGGGCTAGAGGGCATTTTGTGGTTAGTCTGTAAATGTTGTAGACTGGGTTTCAAATTCAAACAAATTCTGTTTCATAGCAATTCTTTTGGTAATTTGCTTGTCTCATAAAGCATCAATGCGACATAGATATGTGACACCACAAAATAAGGAGAGCACAGAACTCAGGTAACATATAGAAACCATGTAACTACTCAGACAAATTTCTTGTTTAGTGTTTGCCATTGCCCTTCATTGTTGTAACACTGAGCACTTGGGCTCTTCCTCTGCTCTTATGATTATGCTTTCATGAGAGAGACAGCTGTGTTAGGGTTTGGAATGCACAGAGCCTAGAGGATCAAGCCTTGACTTGGTACATAGCTGTTAAAAATGCTTAGGGCCATATTCAGATCAGCCCTTGAGAGCTGCAACTCCATTAGTGTCATTTAAGGATGTATTTAAAAATAATCTTCTCCTTGGATTGCCTTTTTAACCCAGCATTTTGATTTTAAACAGCATTTTGAAGAACTGTAAGTGAATCCACATCCAGAATTGCATTGCCAGTAGCAATTCTCAGAAATGTCAGTAAAGATCACTGTGAATCTGACATATTGTTAAGTTTCGATGACTCCCATGTCAGCAAGACTGAACTTCTTTGCAAGTCATCATTAGCTCATGTCTCATTCTGTAGGCAGGAGCAATAAGAATTTTATATTTAAAAAAGAAAACAGTAGTAATGACTAGGAACGTTTGTAGAAAGCAACCACCTACTGTGTTTACAATAAGGAACACTAAATGTTTTAGCAGCATACGTGATCCTTCAGAGACTTTTGCCCTCCACAGACAAAGCCATTTCTGAAGACTACAAGTACAAGTTTGGAGAGTCTGTCTCCTGGCCTATTAGTTCTGATTCCCTTCCATTATATTAATCAGATCTCTCCATGTCAAAGAGAGCAGGTGGAGGAAAGTGCTATGCACCCTCTACAAAAATGCAAACAATATCATTAGGCCAGCCAGTAACAGAACAATGTTGTCACCTTTCCAAATTAATGAAAAAGAGGAAGGACACAGAAAAGCAAGCAAAACATAAGAGAAGTAAATGAAGGGGAAAAAATCAGTCAAGCTCTCTGCATTTAGCATTTTTAAACATCTCCAAATCTATCAGTTTGTATCCTGTAATTACTGCCAGCCTTGTGTGTTCAGGCAGATATTATTCTAAATGGATAAGCATAAAGACTCTGATGTTCTTGGTAATAACTCTGACTGAATAAGGAGTATAATTATCTATTGAATTATATTTACCATTTCTTGTCCAGGTGCTTCCCTCCTCCGTTAAGTATACTGGAGATTATATGCAAAATTGCATGACTTAATGGGCTGAAAAAGTTTGATGACAACACTTAAATTGCCACGATTTTTCCAGGCATCTTGGTTGTGAGCTGTTACCGTTCACAGACTTTACAAAGAAACAAATTGCAGAAGTTCTAAACTTTGTACATTCCTTTCTGGGTAACTTTGCTGTTTTAGGAAAGTTAATGAAGGAAAAATGCTGTTGTCACTATTTATACGGAAAATTACAGTTCCTCCATCCAGTTAAAAAAAATAATAAGGATCTTTCGAGGTCTCTTCCAATCCCTAATGGTCTGCGATTCTGTGAAAGGATCCTGGAAAGTCTAGGTGTGCTCCTATGTATTTCATAGACTCATTAGGGTTTGGAAGGGACCTTGAAAGATCACTAGTCCAGCTCGACCCCCGACAGTGTTTGAGGGACAGTGAACTGGCCCCCTATTTAAAAAGTTGGAGGATCCCAATCTAGTTCAATCTCCCTGACACAGCAGGATCACCTAGACCAAGTTGCACAGGAACATATCCAGGCAGATTTTAAACTTCTCCAGAGAAGGAGACTCCACAACCTCCCTGGGCAGCCTGTTCCAGTGCTCTGTCACCCTCACTGTGAAGACGTTCCTTCTGATATTTATGTGGAACCTCCTATGTTTCAGCTTACATCCATTGCCCCTCATCCTATCACTAGATGACACTGAGAAGAGCCTGGCTCCATCCTCCTGACACCCACTCTTCAAATATTTATAGACATTAATGAGGTCACCCCTCAGTCTCCTCTTCTCCAAGCTAAAGAGACCCAGTTCCCTCAGCTTTTCCTCATAAGGGAGGTGCTCCACTTCCTTCATCTTTTGGTTTGATGCAACCAACCAAATGGAGCAAATTCAGCTAATTTCAAGCAGTTTTCTTTGGGGTGCCCAATGGCAGAATACAGTTCCATTTTGTCTCATGCCTAAACGGGCAGGACTGATCACCGATTTAGCCACATAACTTGTATATGCTGCGGGGCATCACCTTGTGGGCTCTAAACAAATCAATCTGATTTTCAAGTAGAAGCCGTTTTATTGCTAAAACTTTTACAGAACAGCGATAGGTCCATCAAACACCCCAGCAACCCGTGCCGCGATCTCACTGGCTGCCATACACAGTCCACGAGGTGTCCACAGCAGCGTTGTCGCCATACTTAAGCTGACTGTCAATATTAATTCACATGTTACAATGTTCCAACTGTCTTTGCTCTTACAACAATGATTCCACAGAACCCAGTGTCTCACATAAACAAGGTTGCATAGAAAGTCTGCAACAATGGTTAAAATAAGACCCTTTTTGTAAAGGAAATCAGGCACATGGACCCAGTCACTGGTTCAGTCCCCTGGAATCAATAACAAAGTACTAACAGAAAAGAAATTAAAGCTTCAAACTTCCTTTTAAAAAGGAATCTAAATATAACAATATTATCTGTGTTTCTGGTGGCGTGTCAGTGAGCAGTGATGTGTTACATCAGGTTGCCACATCCCAGTACAGGATGTCATATCAGATATGTGCAATGCAGCCTTGCGAGCATCAGACTTAATATGATTCATCACTCTGAACAATCACTATGTTGAAACTCCCTGCAAGCTGTGCTTAAAAATATGCAAGTGGTATATTTTTTCCCTCTAATTTATAGCCATAGAATGGAAAGCAACATCTCAGCTGTGAAGGGGAAAAGAAACTTGCTAAGATTCTTTATTCTTTAGAAGTAAGATTAAAGCATCTTTCCAGGCGGAAGGACAAGCTGACGTGTCAGCTGTGTCAGTGGAATAAAAGGATCCAATCAGTCTTTGTTCAACAAATGTTACATGTGGTCCAGAGTTTTCCACAAACAGTAGAATATTTCTCTTCCCAAAGCTGCAAAGCATGTGACTTTTTGGCTTCAATAGAAGCTGTTCTTATGTAAAGAAGAAAAGTAGTTGGGCGGATCTGCTGGAGAGGGTCCAGCGAAGGGCTACGAGGATGATTAGGGGACAGGAGGGCATGGCTTATGAGGAGAGGCTGAGGGACTTGGGGCTTTTTAGTCTGGAGAAGAGAAGACTTAGGGGAGANACTGTTCACTGTTTGCCACACAACCTGTTGTGTTACAATTACAAACAGAAGACACTAATAGTTCATTTAGATTGTAATGTCACTTTAGTCTAGTATCAGAACATGATTTTTAAACTACAAATGATGCAATGATGTCTTTGTTTCTTGAATATTTTGTTTCAAGGTTTTGAATTGAATGGTTTTGATTAAATGAGCTTGGCAATTGTCCCGTAGCATGTACTGGTATCTATAATCATTGTTACATTTTTGCTATTAGCCTAGATTAATAATTCATTAATGATTTGAATTAATGACTTAATAATTTGTTGTACTTAAAAATCTTGCATATTTTAAAATCAGGAAAAAAAGAATAAGCTTAATTAGGAGTTTGGAATCAGTTGGTATAAAGATATAATAAAGTGAGTGCTAAAGAGCACTGCAACCATGAAGTTAGAATGAAAGGGAAGGAAATCACAAATAATTTCCTGACTGTCTTGCAAATGATCAGCACATAAACTGTCAGCATTTTAATTAAGATTAATTTCAAAGAACTACAAGTGCTGATAATTTCATAGATACATCCTAGTAGTGTTTACAATGTGAGAGAAAACCTCATATTCAATTGCCCTTTATGTCTCACACAGCTTATCACAGAACACTAAGGATTGGAAGTGACCTCAGCAGGATCACCTAGAGATCAGATTGCACAGGAACACATCCAGGTGGGTTTTAAATGTCTCCAGAGAAGGAAACTCCACAACCCCCCTGGGCAGCCCACTCCTGTGGTCTATCACTCTCACTGAGAAGATGTTCCTTCTCATATTGATGTGGAACCTCTTATGTTCCAGCTTACACACATTGCCCCTTGTCCTATCACTAGATGACTTTGAGAAGAGCCTGGCTCCATCCTTCCAACGCCTGCCCTTTCCATATTTCTAAACATTAATGAGGTCACCCCTCAGTCTCCTTTTTTCCAAGCTAAAGAGACCCAGCTCCCTCAGCCTTTCCCCATAAAGGAGATGTTCCACTGCCTTCATCACCTTTGTGGCTCTGCGCTGGACTCTCTCAAGCAGTTCTCTGTCCCTCTTAAACTGAGGAGCTCAGTATAGACATATTAGAGAGATGCTCAGTATAATGACTGACTGACAATCCTTCCCTTTGGAAAAGACATTCTTGGTCACCTCAACGCTGATTGTACAGAATGGGGAACTGCTCTTCAAGACTGATCACAAAGTGTTTTTTAGTGAAAGGCAGCCAGACCTCTTCTTGGCTGGTGTAGGGATAGACTATGTTTTTGGTATTAATGAGGGTATAAGACAGAGGCAAACCCTCTCTGCTCAGTGATGGGTGTCACAAATGTCTCTGCTGTGACTGAGTTCTTTTGCTCCACATAGGGTGGACTTGACCTCACGTGAAGTTTGTGGATGACAAGTACCCCTCAGTCCTTGGGGATGCAAGTACTATATGAACATTATGAGGCATTCACTGCAGGAGCAGTAGTGTGGATAGTCACAAAACAAGCAAGAAGTTTTTATCTGGTCTCAATGGGTCTGTTTCTGAGCTGAAAAATGACAGTCTGAGTCCACTTAGCAAAGCAGGGATGGATGCTAAACAATGCCATTAAACGATCAGGTGAAATCAGCTGACCTGTTCTCTAAAAAATTTTCCTTTGTGCTGGATTAGTGAATGAGGGAGACACAACAACCATATTAATGATTTTGGATGATGTATTGTTCCTCCAGAAATTGCTTTCACTGTTATCTTGGAGACTTTAAAATGACTGCAGCAGCCATATTTCAGGCGCACAATGGTACAGTAATTCTTCCATTTTTGTTCATATCTACTTGCTGCTTTCCATTCTTTTTGTGTGTTAATGCTTGTTTAATCTTGGTTTCATGTCATATATCACTGGTTTTGGAAGCCATCGTATTCCTAAATCCAGCTAAAGCCAGGAACTTGTTCACATCCAGCAACTCCCTCAGTTTAGCATTTTAAATAAAGCTAGAACTAAAAAAGTAACCAGACCACTTAGAGCTTTTCTCTGTCATTTTTTTTTTTTAATTTTGGATATTTCACAGCCTCTCTGGACTTCTGTTCCAGTGGTTAACCATGGTCAAAGTAACACAATATGAAAATATCTAATTATCATTTTCCTTGTAAAATGCAATGACTAGTACATGTTGTCCCTAAGCTGTGATCTTCTGGGAAGAGTCAGCTCTCTTTTCTATAACCTCCTATGAGGGACTTAAAGGCAGAAACAACAAAACCTCTTAGCCTTCTCTTCTTAATACTGAAGAAACAGAGTTCATATCACCTTTCCTAAGGTAACACATGCTGTATCACATGCCTTGTCACTCTGATAGCTGCCTTCTGGACTCAACATGTCCTTCTGGACTCAACATGTCAATGTCTTGCTTGTACTGGGTTGCTCCAAACGGAGCAGAGCAATTCTGAGTTCTGTAATTAGTACCGATAGGGCACTAGTGAAGTGGATGTGTTTGGATAGCATCACACTGGTCAGCTTTAACTTATACTGTTTTGACCAAAGACTAGAGTGAAGCTTGAACTCAGGCCTGTTCATACAAAATAAGAAGTTTTTTACTCCCCAACATAGCTAAGGAGGTGTACAAGCAATTTGGTTAGAAACACTCTCGATGTTTTTCCTTCACTAAACCAATGGTCTTGGTGCTCTGTGAGCTCACAAATGCATGTAAGAATCTAGAAATAGACACCACTACATCTGAGAGCAGAAGGAAAGAAACATGTGAGTACCAGCTCACAGTGATTATTCCTTTCCTTTTCCACTACTGACAATTTAAACTGCTTCTAGATTTTGTAAACCTACAGCCAGTTTGACACATGCAAAGGATGTTCATGTCTCTGTAACCAATGCAGACAGATATAAGCAAAGCTAACTCGGGACGGTTAGGTCACCTTAATGCAAAAGTCACATTTAAACTGGAGCATGCAGAATGCATTTATTTTAACATTACTGTGCTACAATCCCAGGACTCAGCCAGGAGATAGCCTCTAGAGATAGCCTCTCAGATAGAGAGATAGCCTCAGTGAGCCTTTGTTCCCATTCTCCTGTAGGGCACAGAGATTCCATACAGGCCCTCAGCAGCCCACAGAGCTTCTTGGGAACCGGCATTCTCAAGGAAATTTGAAAGACCAGTCTCTGACAGGTTCATAAAGTGGCTAAATAGCAAGAGGAGAGGACCCGTTAGTCAAGGGGATACATTAGGTAAACTCCTAGAGTTTTTCTTCTGTTTTTGTTTTCTCTGAAGGTTTGACATGCTGCAGTGCTGCTCTGTAAAGTAGAGCACACATTAAATGTAGGAGATGGGACTATCAACTTCAAAAGCTCTCCTCTGATCTGAGCTGAAGTGTTAATGTAAAAAGCACTGGTCTAATCTTTTCACCTCCAGTCCAAGGTTATCAAACAGGAGGAGCATGTGGATCTTCCCATTCTGTTAGCACTGGACTTATGTATTTTAAAGCATGAATCATATTTTCATCATGAAAAGGAAGAAGCTCATAAAAATGTCCAATCTGCATTTATTATTTTTTTTTTGTGCAGTTAGAACTATGTTGAATCTGTTGTTTAAAGCATGGAAGTGACCTTGAAAGATCATCTAAATCCAACCCCCCCCTGCTGGAGCAGGGTAAGCCTACAGTACCTGGTATAGCCAGACTGTCTGAAGATATGCTGTCCTACATGGGGCTCAAACCCATGAACCCTGGGATTCAGAGTCTTGTGTTCTACAAACTGAGGCAGCCAGATGCCTCCAAGATAATTAAGCAAGATCATAGGATCATAGGATGTTAGGGGTTGGAAGGGACCCAAGAGATCATCGAGTCCAACCCCCCTGCCGGAGCAGGACAAAACTATCTAACACAGATCACAGAGGAACGCATCCAGGCGGGCCTTGAAAGTCCCCAGAGAAGGAGATAAGGTAAAAGATGTCCAAGTCTACTCTATACACCACACATCTGTCTCAATATTTGGAATCCTAGAATGCTTTGAGTTGGAAAGGATTGTTAAAGGTCATCTAGTCAACCAGGGATGTCTTAACTGGATCAGGTTGCTCAGAGCCTTCATCTCTTATCCTGCATTGATACCTGGGATTGCCCTGACACAGGTGCAGGACCTTGCACTTGGCCTTCTTGAACATCTTGAACTTGTCCAGATCCCTCTGAATGGCATCACATCCCTCAGGTGTATCAACAGCACGCTTAGTGTTATCTGCAAATTTGCTGAGAGTGCACTCAGTCCCATTATGTCATCAGTGATGATATTTAACAGATCCCAGTACAGACCCTTGAGTAGAAGTGTAAGGATCACATGTAAAGAGTGCCTTAACAATTTTACTTGTGATTGGGGTCAATAGCAGGTTAGATGTTTGTTATTTCAGACTGAGAAATGGTAACGACTCGCGATGTTTTGCTTATATGTTTTAAATATTCATACATGGGGCTTTATATTGTCCTGATAGACAGAGCACAGGACATATTAAACATTACTACTTTTCATTATGTTGGTGCTTGCAATGCAATGTAATTTGTCTAAATTACTTAGTGTTCATTGAAATTATGATCCCTAAATATCGCGAGGAGCTTGAATCATAGTCTTGTTGTTGGAGTTTATTATCACTCCAGATTCCTCTGCACAAGATGCTATAATAAAAACATAAAGCAATGCTTCAGAGCTGTGATGTAAAAGACATACATTTTATGATCGGGTACTGTACCTGTATATATATTCTATATATCTGTTCAGAATAGATGTGACAGACTCTAGAGACAGCATCTGTGAATCACTGAGCTCTGAACTTCCAGTCTCTCTCCCAGATGCTAAGATACATCTGTAAATACACTTGTAAATAACTTCAGCATCAGCTCTGCTCTTCTCAGGGATGGGGAGAAAACCGGTGAGGATAGATGTCAAGAAACTGTAGTTTTCACTACAGAACCAATGAGCCAGGGGAACAATTATTCTAATTCCCTTTCTAGAAATGCATGAACACATTCTCTACAGTTTGTGATTCTCTCAGATATTTTAATTCCACTGGACACTGTGAGTAAACCTCACGCAGTCCAGAGTGTGATGGCTGTTTCAGCTGGTTTGTGTAGCACAGGGTCAGATATTCCATTTGTGAACCTTGGGCAAAAAGCTTTGTCTCTGCAAATGTCAGCACCAGTCAGTGCATACATTGTGTTCCAGGAAACTTCCAGTTGATTAGAGGGCATATTGAATCTATTGCACATCCTACTCTCCACAGAGATCAGTCTTCTACCTGTGCATGAGTAAAGTACCTTGACTTTAGAAATGGAGGTTCCTGGTAGCTGACACAGAATTTGTGGTAGTCCCTGATTGGTCAGAAACTGTTGGGTGGTGCATTGGTTTGAGGGTTAAAGGCAGAACCCTCCAGAACAGATTGTTAGATTCCCCTGCCACCAATACAGGAAGGGAATATAAACAAATTTGAAAACTAGAATAAATGGTAACATTTATTCAAAACAAAATAAATTTAAAAGAAAGAAAAACAACAACAGAAAAACTTTCACAATAAAGAAAAGGGCAATTTAGGGGATGACGTAAGAGAAGAACTATGTACAAAAGGCAATTGGATGTAGTTCTGGGGCAGGAGCAGCAATGGGCACTCGCACCCAGCTCCTTCTGCATCCATGCAGCAGCACGCCAAAAGAGAAGGAAGAGAGGGAAAATGGTGTGGGCCAGTCGTGTACCTTCCCCAGCACGTGCACAGAGCTTGGTGATCGGGACCATGCCGGCGCTCCACTCTGCCAGTGGTCATCCAGCAACTGTGCACCCAAACCCCTGCAGCCCTCCTCCCCGTCACCAAAAACAGAGCCACATTTAGAACAGGTTTAAGGCAAAAACACAAGTGTGAAATCCCCTCCCGATCTACCATCAACAGTTGATAAAAGCTCAACTAACACCACAGAGAGAGTATAGGACATCTTGCAGGAGAAGGCAGACTGGCTGGGTTAAGGATCAGAGCATGGGGCTGTGTGTCCTCTCTCCTCCATGGCTGGCCAGGGACTCCTATAGCCGTACCCCCTTCTTCCAGATTGTCCCTCTGGTACTAGAGTTCCCCCTGGTACTTTACCCCACATTTCTGTTCCCAGAGGGGAGTGGTTTGGAAGATACATCAATTTTTCTGGGTCCTAAAACCTAACCCATCACAGGTGACCAGCTGCTGACCTGCCTGCTTCTCCACCACTTTTATAATCTGATAGTCACAACCCAACATCCTGGCCACGAAACCAACACGCCACTAATGACTGAGCTGGGCTTTCTTCAGGTGCCATGCAACACATGCATTTATGTCCCCATATCTCTGGGTGGATGCTTTGTTTGAAAGTCAGACAGCATTAATGTTACAAGAATTATAAAGAAGGCAATTATTGTGTTTCAAAAAGCTTAAAAAAGCAATAATATGAAAATTTCAGACTAGGAAGAATTCCAAATAAATTCTTTGGGCTTATCTGTTGGCCAGCTTTCCCTACTTTGATCGCTTTATTTTGCTGTTGTGTAAGCTACTAAATATATTGCAGTCATTTCTGTAGCTGTCACAGGAATAGCAGGTGTTTCTGCTCCTCAGGGATGATATCCATCCTTCTGTCTATCCCTTAATGTACAATATAGCTCCATTCACACTGTACCTTGTAATATTTAGTGTAGTTTCCTTTAAAACATCCCTGGGAGGTAAGCAAGTACTTGTAGGTGAAAAAGCTCTTTTCCCATTTTATAGGAGAAGTGAGACAGGAAAGAAATACAGGACAGCTGGGTTTTTATAGCACACGAGCATTTATTTCTCATTTCTGCATTCTCATCTCTGCATAAAACCTCTGCAGAAACTTTTCTGGTCCATGCATATATGCTGTGGCAGATTGAGGAGGTGAAATCATGCATGACGTCTTCAGTCTTCAGAGTGAGCTTCTCCTGGGGACTCTACTGCTCTTTCTCTTCAGGCAGACAGAAGTGCATCCCTATCTGGCAATGATACCAGTGGTTTTCCATTTCAGCTTGGCACATCCTCTCAACAGACTTATTAAAAGTTTGCATAGTTTCATATACTGCACAGATCCCCTGGGATGTTGCTGGTTTTGTGGGTACATGGTGCCATTGCTGGACATATTTACACTAATAACAGTGTTGCTGCAGTCAGCAAAGACATGACTATTCTCCAGTCAAAAACAAATAGTGACTACTGCTTTTTGTATTCTGTTGTAACCAGGTGATAATGCTGTTTGAAGGTAGAAGTGAAAAATCATAGAAACATAGAATCATTAAATCATGAAGGTTGGAAGAGACTTCCAAGATCATCCAGCCCAGCCATTAGCCCAATGCCACCATGCCCGCTGAGTCATGCTTCCAAGTGCCAGATCGAAATGTTTTTTTTAACCTCCAGGAATCATGACTCCACCACATCCCTGGGCAGCCTGTTCCAACACCTGAACACTCTTCCAATGCAGACAATTTTCCTAATGTCCAAACTTCCCCTGGCAGAACTTGAAGCCATTACTTCTTGTCCTATCATTAGTGACCTGGGAGAAGAAACCAACCCCCAACTTCTACAGCTTCCTTTCAGGTAGTAGTAAAGAGTAATGAGATCTCGACCTCCTTTGTTCTAGACTAAACAACTCCACTTCCCTCAGTAACTTCGTTATAAGACCTGTCCTCCAGCCCTTCACTAGTTTGGTTGCTCTTCTTTGGACATACTCTAGCATCTCAATGTCTTTCTTATGTTGAGGTGCCTAAAACTGAACACAATATTCAAGATGTGGCCTCACTAGTGCTAGTCCAGAGGGACAATCACTTCTGTACTATTGCTGGCCACACTGTTTCTGATGCAGACCAGGATGCTGTTGGCATTCTTGGCCACCTGGGCACAGTGCTGGCTCATGTTCTTCCAACTGTCAGTCACCACCCCCACATCCTTTTTCACCAAGCAGTTCTCTAGCCACTTCTCCCGAGGTCTATATCACTTCATGGGGTTGTTGTGACCAAAATTTAGGACACAGCACTGGGTCTTGCTAATCCTAGTACAATTGACTTAGTCCCAGCATGTCCAGGTCCCACTGCCAAGCTTTCTTACCCTCGAGATCAACACACCCACCCAGTTTGGTGCCATCTCCAAACTTGCTGATGGTGTACTCAATCCCCTCATCTTTATCATTTATCAAGATGTTAAACTAGACTCTCCCCAGCCCTAGGGAGCACGTCTTCAGTTCAAGGTTGGTTAGGAGCTGAGCTGGATGAATGTTACTGCTTATAAAGTTAGTGAGTTCTCAGATTTTTCAACTTGGTTAATGTGGTTTGATTTATCTACACTCCTTCAACAGCTGGGGACTCCACTACTCCTTGCATTAAAACAAACAGCATATGGCAACGTTTTTTCCCAGAGACCCTATGCTCTGAACAGATAACAACAAGGAGGAAAGGAACAATGGTTTTCCATAGGTCCCTAAGGGAACACTAATCTTTGCGTTAAGCTGCTTCACCAATTGAATAAAGGTGGGATGGGAAGCTATTTTTGTTGGTAGAATTGAACCTAGATCTAAGTCCGTACCTTAATTCCTGTTGCAATTGTGCTTGAGCAATTAAGCAGTTACTTTGCCAAGACACAGGACACCAACACAGTGCATTTTAACAGTGCATTGGGTTATCACTCCCTGTAGTTACTGTTGCCTGACAATTTCCATTAAATGCTCTTTTTTTAAGCTTTCAGAGCAAACAAGTTCAAGATGCAATTTCTCCTACCAGAAGGGTCCTCAGGGTTTCATTTTGTTGGTTTGGGTTTGGGGTTTTTTTGAGAAAGCTTTAGCTAAAAAGGATTTTTACATCTCTGAGAAAAAAAGAGACAGAGAAAAATAGACTTTAATTTTACCGATAAGTAAAAAAACCAATTTACATCTGTTTCACTGACAAACCTTTACACCACTACAGGTGGGAAGAGGAACTTGAAGATTAGGTTGGATCCTACACTGTGAAGAGAATACCTGATGATTATTGATTTTTTTTTTTAATTCAGTCAATACATGCTTAGAAGTGAATTATTAGAGTTTGGAAGCCAAAGTATTTGAAAAGCCCATCTGTCTTGAGCATATTCCCTTCATTTATCTTTTAAATAAATGGTACAAGCAGGTCCACAGAGTAAGTGTGTCTTGTTATCAGGGCTGTAATGGCTGAACAGACTCTTCCTACAACTTGCTTCAGCTCACAGCTGGGCACAACAGTGGGATTCAGAGAAAAGTTCTGCACTCTTTACTACTCGAGATGTCCAGCACAGAAAATTTGAGGTCACATGGGGACACAGGGACATTTTGAAGGGATTTGTATGGGAAAGAACAGGGAGAGATAAAAGCAAAAAAAAAAAAATCCCCCAAAAAGCTGATATGTGACTAGGATAGGACTTTGCTCTATAAAATTCATAAAATACTTCATTGCAAAGTTAATGCTCGTTTGGTTGGTTGTTTCCAGCGTTGCTCTGTGTCTCTGACTACAGACTTGCTCCAGTGCTTTATCTTTCTTCAACATAAACATAAATTTAAAAACATGTAAAACAAAAAGTCAGATCCTAATAATGTCTAAAAGAACAGCTTCTTATATGTATAGTTTTGAGCACTGAATAGAAACAAATACCTGTTTATTAGCAGCTACTCACAGAAATATCCAGGGTGTAATTTCAGAAGGAACGGTGGCATTTCTGGGTTTAACTTTGCTCTTTGCAAATGCATTGTTTGTTCTCGCTGGACCAGTAAAGTGGATGGTGGTCCTGAGATGATAGAATCATAGAATCATTAGTATAAGTATCACAAGATACTCAAGCATTTACATTGTAATAATTTATCAGTTACCTAGTGGACCTCTATTAACATAAAACATGTCTTTTAATTAAATAACAAAAATCTGTAAAATCTCAGCGTCTGAGCTGCAGGATCACCTGGATCCCAAAGTATTAAGAATCAGAGGATACAGAGGTAAATTCTGACTTATATGAGATCAATAGAAAATCCAGAACTATCTGAACCTCTTCATCAGATTTTGCTTTGGTTTTAATTAGACTATGGGAATACTACTGGTGCTGGTGGATCTTTCTGTGTCTGGAACTTGACCATTTTCCTTCTTTTTTAAAATTCCAGATGATAATTCCACTCTGCTTTTCTCCTAAAGAGATAAAGTACTACAGCATTTTCTACTGCTCAAGCTACTATAACATCTGTCCTTGACAATAACATTCAGTGAAAACACAGTTTTTTCTTGCAGAAGGATGACTTAATTATTTTTTTCCTATTCTTTGACCTGCTCTGCAGATGGTGCAATAAAATTCATTGCAGACATTGAGATTTCCCTGTTCAGCTTCATATTTACAAACAGGCATTTCATTACACAACTAGTGCAGAATACATTGTAAAAGTATTTCGTACGTGATTTTTGACATGATTTTATATGATTGGATGCAGCTCATTCATGTTAGAGAGTAAAGCATGCTGATGATGGAAAAAAGCAAGCTCATTTTTTTGAGGTAACACTGTATTGGAGCCAATGCACACTAACTGTAATATAATTTATAGGTCCTCCCATCCAGAATTGCCAAGATAAAATCATTGGCAGATTTCTGTTATTCTGGGCAGGCACTTCTCCACATGACATGAATATGCTAGCCAACGTGGTATGTGCTCACATACACTGTTTACATTACTTGATCCATGCTACCTGTCATCTAGGTTTCCAGAACTTCTATTTTCCTTTTACTAGTGGCAACAATGTGGATGACCCCAGAGGAAGCATTTTATGAACTAGCTTTCAGTAGCTTCTTGTTATTTCCTATGTATATAAAACAGCAGCTTACGCTGTGTACTGTCAGTGGTGACACTAAGAGAGTATGTCGCGGTTTTTCCCAACCTCATATCCAAAAGCTACGTGAATACAGGAGCACTTTCCATGGACAACAACACTAAGTGGAATAACAAGAATTTTTTACCTTTTTGCTTTTATCCGCATTGTAAGGTTAATGCCTATGTTTTCAATCACCCATTTTAACCATTCACTGTAAACAGATATATGCAACACTCTGAAATCATAGAATCATTAGGGATCAGAAGGGACCTTGAAAGATCATCCAGTCCAATCCACTTGCCACAGCAGGATCACCTACACCAAGTTGCACAGGAACATATCCAGGCAGGTTTTAAACATCTCCAGAGAAGGAGACTCCACAAGCACCCTGAGCAGCCCATTCTAATGCCCCGCTACCCTTACTGTGAAGAAGTTCCTTCTAATATTTATATGGAACCTCCTACGTTCCAGCTTACACCCATTGCCTCTTGTCCTATCACTACATAGCATTGAGAAGAGCCTGGCTCCATCCTCCTGACACCCACCCGTCACATATTTATAGACATTAATGAAGTCACCCCTCTGTCTCCTCTTCTCCAGACTCAAGAGACCCAGATTCTTCGCCTTTCCTCATAAGGGAGGTGTTCTACTCCTTCATTGACAGAGCTGGTCCACAAACACTATCTTATCA
Source organism: Rhinopomastus cyanomelas (assembly GCA_013400115.1). Classification (NCBI taxonomy): domain Eukaryota; kingdom Metazoa; phylum Chordata; class Aves; order Bucerotiformes; family Rhinopomastidae; genus Rhinopomastus; species Rhinopomastus cyanomelas. The sequence continues at coordinate 144,850 of VXBP01008585.1, forward strand.
AGGTTTCTGGGTGATCTGGGAGTTCCCTGAGCAGGAAAGCTCAAGGGAGCTGAGAGGCAGCCACTGAGGTTTGGGTAGTCTCGTGGCATTGCTGGGCAAACACCGCAAGGGGTGCAGACCCGGACCTCTTTGAGGGAGGTGAAACCAGAAGTTGCACTCAGACCACACACAGTGGCGACAACACTAGCTGCTTATGCTGCTTTAGCTGCTTCACCTGCTTCAGCCGCTAGAGGGCAAAAACAATAAAAAAATTGTAACAATGTAGCAGCAGAGGACGGCCAGTCTACAGTCACCACTGCATATGGATGTGTGAACTCAAACAGAAGCTCCCAAAAAAGGTGAGGCTGTGCAGGTGACAGGCTGCCAGGAATGTAACACTCTTTTACATTTTCCTGACTGTATACGGTGCGAGGAAGTAGATTATCTGCTTGACTGAGCAGCACATCTGCAAGATCAGGTTGAAAAACTAGAAGCGGAAGTAGAAAGGCTCAGGAGAATTAGAGAGGCTAAAATAGAGGTAGACTGGTGGAGCCAGTCTGGACAACAGCCAAATAAGAGCCAGAAACAAGAGGCTCCCATAGGCTGCACCTCTCAGATGGAGGACAGAAACCCAAGTAGAAGGGGCGAGTGGAGCCAAGTGAAGGGCCGTGGCAGAAGGCGAGCACCCCCCTTGCCTGCCTCACCTTCTGAGTTACCACTGTATAACAGATATAAGCTCCTTCTGGAAGACAGCCAATCTAATAAGGATGAAGAGGACAAAGAACTAATACCAGAGGTCCTAGCAAGATCACATAAATCCAGGAAGTCTTCCAGTAATATGATGACCTCCTCCACAAAGAAGAGAAGAGTTCTAGCTATCATAGAATCAAAGAATCGTAGAACCATAAGGGAGACTCACTCCTGAAAGGGACTGAGGGCCCAATATGCAGCACTGACCCTCATCACAGGGAAGTCTGCAGTCTCCCTAGAGTCCAAATCAGGGCTATCACTAGGATGCTCCCTAACCTGGTGAGATCAGCTGACTATTACCCACTGCTGATCTTCCAGACAGGTGGGGAGGAAGCTGTATTCCATAGCCTGATGGGGATGAAGAAAGACTACAAGGCCTTGGGACGCTTGGTAAAAGAGTCTGCGGCACAGATTGTATTTTCTTCATTACTTCTATTTTGGGGTGAGGACACGGGCTCGAATAGAAGGACTCAGTCCATTAATGCCTGGCTATGAGACTGGTTTTACAGGCAGGGCTTTGGGTTCTTTGATAATGACTGGTTCTACAAGATACCAGGTCCACATGGGACAGGTTTATTTCAGAGGCAAAAAAAGGGTTCTGGGGCAGGAATTGGCAGGGCTCATTTAGAGGACTTTAAACTAGATTGGAGGGTGAGGTGGGATAGTTGATGGGTGTGCAACAGTGAGACAGAGCTCTGGTCTTAATGAAAACTGGGTGGCCTCTCGCTGTCCTAGGGCAAAATCAGAGGAGTTAGAAATCTGTGTCCAGTCAGGTGATTATGACCTGGTGGCGATTACAGAGACCTGGTGGGATGGCTTGCATGACTGGAATGTGGTCATAGATGGCTATGTCCTTTTTAGAACGGACAGGTCAGCAAGGTGGGGTGGTGGAGTTGCTCTTTACGTGAGAATTCAACTGGAATGTATTGAGTCTGGTCCAGGGGCAGATGAAGAGAGAGCTGTGAGTTTGTGGGTGAGGATTAAGGGGCAGGCTGGTATGGGTGACATTGTTGTGGTGTCTATTACAGGTCACCAGATCAGAATTAGGAAGTTGATGAGGTCTTCTACAGCCAGCTGGCAACAGCCTCACAGCTACAGGCCCTGGTTCTCATGGAGGAATTTAACTACCCTGATATTTGCTGGAAGATCTACTCAGCCAGCCATCCACAGTCCAGGAGGTTCCTTCAGTGCATCTGATGCAAATGGTGGAAGAGCTCACTAGGAGAGGAGCACTGCTGGATCTTGAACTCACGAACAAGGAGGGTCTGGTTGAAGCAGTGAAGGTTGAGGTCAGCCTTAGCTGCAGTGACCATGAGATGGTGGAGTTCAGAGTCTTGCACGATAGGAACAGAATACCTAGCAGAATCACAACCCTGGACTTCAAGAGGGCCAACTTTGGCCTTTTCAAGCAATTGCTAGGGGAAATCCCATGGGACAGGGTACTGGCAGGTAAAGGAGCTCAGGGTAGTAGTTAACATTCAAAGACTGCTTTCTTGCAGCACAAGAAAAGAGCATTCCTACAAGAAAGAAGTCTAGGAAGGGAGCCAGAAGATCTGCATGGTTAAACAGGTTGCTGCTGAGCAAACTGAAGAGGAAAAAAGAAGAAAGCCTACAGGTCATGGAAGGAGGGGATGGCCACTTGGGGTGATTATAAGGCCCTGGCCACATGTGGGACCCAAGATGGAGATCGACTGCATGGTCACATCAGCAGGGGCCCCCCACACTCTGCAAACATGGCAGAGAGGTTTCCACAACCCTCTCCTCTCCTCCTGTCTCAGTTCCAGGAGGAAAAAAAGAGGAATCCTTTCAGCTCACCATGAGTCACTGAACAGCGGCTCCATGGTGAAAGGGGGTGATGGTAGATCTGCGCTAAGGTCTTGCTTCTCTGATTCGTGGTGCCAGGTCCGGGCCAGGGCTGGGGGCCGGGCTGGGGCTGGGCCCTGGGGCTGCAAGGAGCCACCACATCCCTCCCCGTGGCAGAGCGGGGCCGGGGTCTGGGCTGGGCTGGGCCATAGGAGGCTCATCTTTCCCCCACCACAACCCTGGAAGTGTTGGAGGGAAGGTTAGCAGAGGGAAGCAGCCCCATCCTGGGCTAGAAGCCCTCAGCAAAAAAATGCAGCGCTAAGATAACTGGGCCCTTTTGTATTCTCACCTAGCAACATCCCTTAAGAGCAGGTACTTGGGACAGTGTCACCACCCCCCAGAACAGGTCACTGGGAGGGGTCCTTTTAAATCAACGTAACTTTTTCTTTACAAAGGCACAAATCTGTACATCTGAAAATTCTGGTAATTTTCAAACTGCAACAGGTAGTGAGGTGGGTTGTGAACTGGCTGCAGGATAGAAGCCAGACAGTGGTGGTCAACAGACAGAGTGTAGTTGGAGGCCTGTATCTTGCAGAGTGCCCCAAGGTCCAGTACTGGGACCAGTCCTATTCAATCTATTCATTAATGACTTGGATGAGGGATTAGGGTGCACTGTCAGCAAATCTGCTCATGACACAAAGCTGGGTGGTGTTGCCAACACCCCAGCAGACTGTGCTGCCATTCAGTGAGACCCGGACAGGCTGGAGAGCTTTGCAGAGAGAAACTTAATGAAGTATAAGAAGGGTTAGAGTCTTACATCTGGGCAAGAACAAGCCCAGGTAGCAATACAGGTTGGGGACTGACCTGTTGGACAGCAATGTAGGAGAAAGGGACCAGGGGGTCCTGATGGACAGTAGGATGACTATGAGCCAGTAATGTGCTCTTGTGGCCAAGAGGGCCAACAGCATCCTGGGGTGGATCAGAAAGGGGTTAGCAGATCAAGAGGTGCTTCTCCCCCTTTGCTTTACAATAGTGAGACCACCTCCACCCAATTTCTGGCTAAATCCATCTAGGCAGCTTCCCATGGCTGTATTTTACCCAGCTGCTTCAGACTAGATGTACATCCAAAGGGCACTGCTTTATATTTCAAAGCTCTTGTCCTGTTTTGCCTTATGTGGCCACCCAGCTACAGACTTAGGAAGTACTGTAACTTGCTATTCGCTATAAATTCTTATCTCGGCTTTCTTACTCTTTTCCTATCTCTAGACAACACTGTTCTCATCCATCTTAACTTCAGTAAAGTTATCTAGAAGACTATGTTGCATGTACCACTGTCTCTCATGTTTCTGACAGTTCCTATGCACTGTGAACGCCAAAAACTACTAACGATGCTGAGCAGAGGCAGCAAAATATCCATTCCTTCACCACCAATTACTTTATCTTATTAAGCTAGACCAGGGTCCTGATGGTCGCCTTTCCATCTTGGCCCTTGCAGATTGGGCACTGGAGACAGTTCAGTCACTGTTATTCTCTGGCTACCAAACATTAGCAGGGCTGTGTGCCATGTAACTCTCTTCTCTTGCCTTAACAAGGAAATCAAATATATATGATGGATATTAGGTCTTCAGTTTGTGCATCATCCACTGCTGCCTACTCTGTGATGTACGCTGTACTTTTGGGAGGATCTCAGCATCGCGGTAGCCAGTCGCTTGAGCTTTTAACGCTTGTAGTTTTTCTTTTAATTGCCATGGCTCCAACACAACACCACACTGAAAAAAGCATGTGTACTTACAGCTTCAGTATTACAAGGGAGTTGTACCTCAAGCACTTCTTGGTGTTCCGTGATCACTGTTGACTGAGCAGTGAAGTGCTGAAGGAAATGTTTTCCCTAGCATCCCAGGTTCTGTAGGTTTTACTCATGAGTGAAATTTGATTTTTTTTCTTCAGTTGCTCAGCCTATCTATTATGAGGACAAGTAATTTGTGTTTTCTGAGAGCATTTTTGTCATCTCCTTGAGGCTGGAGCACTGTGAGAACTAAGATGGGCTAGCAGTAATGATAGCACCTCTTCCTTACCCCTGTTTCCAGTGGTAGTTTCACGTGCTTTGCTCCAGAAAGGAGAATGAGGAACCTGATGGATCATTCTGTTCCTGAGGCAAGCCACTGTAGTGCATCACCACCAGAGAGAGAAAAATGTTGCCAAGTACTATCAATCTCATGCCTGTGATCTTTCTTCTTGAGTGCAAAAGGCTGTTGCGTGCACTGGCTGATAGATTTAGTCCTTGGCTGACGTTCAATTGCCATCATCCAAGGAGATGAGGGTGGTCTAGCACATATGTGACCTCTGGCACGGGGAATGCATTTAGTATTTCCAGGTTTAAGTACTCACCCAACCCCCTCTAGCCAAGAGCTTAGCTCAGAAGTAAGGTCTGGTTTCAAAGTCCCATCTACCGATTCATCTACATGCCTATCTAATTCTTTGGCTCATCTGAGACATGTTTAGCACTCTGTGTTCAGTTTTGAGATTTTACACTTGCTAAATGTGTTTAAAAGTTCTTTATGTGAAATCTGTGATTTATGTGAAATCACTTTTGATTTGCATTTCCACACCACAGAGTCTCCAAGCAGGCCCTGCTATACAGAGGTTGTTGCTCATTGCAACTCAGGATTTACTTAGCAGAGTTGCCAGTGGTGTGGTTATGAATCACAAAATTGTCAGAGTTGGAAGAGACTTCCAGAGATCAAGTCCAACCCTCCTGACAAGGCAGGACTGCCCAGAGCACATTGCACAGGGTTGCATCCAGGGGAGCACTGAAGGTATCCAGAGCAGGAGACTCCACAACCTGTCTGGGCAGCCTGTTCCGGGGCTTTGTTACTCACACGGTAAAGAAGTTTTTCCTTATTTCTGAATGAAACTTTTTGTGTTCCCCATTACCCCTTGTCCTGTCACTGGGCACCACTGAAAACAGTCTGGCACCATCCTCGCTAGAGCCACCCTTCAGAGATTTATAGGCATGGATCATGGCTTCTCTTACCGTAAGGCTGTCCATAGAAGGCCTGATCTGGGGAAGACTTTTTTGTAGGATGAGAAGTGGTACAGATAACCACCAGACTTAAGTCTGGCCATCCTAGTGCCCAGGCATAGAGAAGGTTTCTTCTCCTGACCTTTCTCCTTGGGTTCTTATGGCATTTTATCTTGCTCTCTGTATTAATTTCATACTCTTTCTAATTCATCACTTTTATTTTGGCATCTTTTACTGTGAAAAGACATACAGAAAACTTTATACAGAGCATATGAGTAAGGACTGACATCCAGAGGAGAGCAGAACATCTCAACTGCTGGCAAAACACATTCTGCCATATCATTAGGTATGAGCATTTTGAATTGTGCAGAGTAAATCTGGTCAGTCAAGCACTAAGAATAGATGAAATACAAGCAGAGACCTAGGTGGCAATGTTTCCTTCCGTAAAGGGAATTGTAAACATGAATACTCGACCAATGTTTCCAGAAAGGAGACTGGTTGAATGCCAAAACACTGTTTTCATAACCTTCAAACCTGAACTATGTAATTGTCTTATGAATCAAAAGTAAAAACAGTAACAGGTATGACCACAGAAAATCTACCAAAGAGGAACTATTTGTCTTGCAAGTATGAGAGCAAAAAGACTCAGGGGAGTTAGAATGAAGAAAAAACAAATAATAATAGCAATGTTGAAATCAAGCTATTTCCCTAGGTTATGAAGAAATTTCAGTTATAATTAAAAAGCCTACACACATGTGACCTGCTGTCATATAGAAACAATTATAGTCCTTCAGCGGCCGAGAAAACAGATGCAGTCACTCCGTATGGCAATATTAAACCAAATTCTTTTTCCTCCTTTGATAAGACATCCCAAAGTGAGCCAGTGCTCACATCTATTACATGCTAATTAGTAAGACGAAGCAGAATCCTATATTACCCTGCAATCAAGTGGCCACATGGCCAAAGCCCGTTTCTCTCAGTCTATCTGCCCTCTTGCAGCTTCACTCTCTTATAATAAGGTCGTATAATAGCGCAACAGCAGCCAGGGTGGTCTAAAGAGACAAACTGCATAGGGAAAGGGAGTGCTTTTATACAGCTGGAAAAACTGATCAAGCTTTCAGGCTCTTTAATCTTTCCCAAAGGCTTGTGTGCCTAACATCTAACCAGCTATGTCTGTTACTTTTGTAAAAGATTTTATCTGTCCCCACTTACCTCCTTCGCATCAGAGCCACTACAGTTGGAGGCCATTCACTCCCTGGTTAATCCATGGGTTAATAGAAATTGTTCTACAGCTTTAACAACCAATGTGATAGGAGGAAGGGAGCTGAACTTACAGTCTACAGTTGTTGAATTTCAAACGTAAATGAACTCTGGCAATATTGAAATAGCCTTTTGGCTGTCAGGGGCTGCCCACACTACTATCCTTTCCCTAGCACAGACTGAAAGAGAAATGATGTGTCCCTGTGATGGGAACAGGAGCTTTAAGTCCTTTCTCTTATGAGAAAGTTCAGCCATAAAGCTGCTGAAAAGATTAGTAATTGGAAACTGCACTTAGGAGGTTGTTAATAGGATTTACCTCTTTAAACAGTGTGGTAGCTGGTAGGGTTACCTCCGAGGTCATTAATTAATTGCTACTTTAAATGAACCTTTCTCTATGTAACTTAATCTCACTAAAGTTTTTAGCTTCATTATTATTTCCATCTGAGGTGTGTGGCTTTCCCTCTATGAGGCTGTTAGCAGGGGTAATTCCCCTCTTGCCAACAGCAATCAAAAAATAATAAAGAACTTCAAATCTTTATGAATGCACTAGAACCTTCCTGGTAAATAGAGACATTTACTTTTAGAATACAGATTCTTATAAACCTGCTGATTTCAGTGTGATGTTAAACTTATCAAAGAACACAGGGCACTTATATCTAAGGCTCATCTCTGCTTTCCTCTTTTCCAGAGGCTTGGAAATACAGTGTCTTAATGAACCTTTGTTAATATGCACATTTATATGATCTAATTGGCCTCTGCAGCAGCCCAGGAAAATCTGTGAAAAGGCAGCTGCCAGAGTTAAAAAAAAAATCAAACACAAAAAACCTGGAATTATTAATTGTTTACAGTTACATTTACTGCAAAGAGAAAAAAAGAACAAGGTGTGATAGAAACCCCTCTGTTTTTAGCGCAAGGCAGGATGCTAACAAAATGAGAAGAACAACAGTTATTGCATACCAAAACAACTCCTAATTATGTGTGGGTTTTTACATCAAACCTACAGCCAAGATGCACTTTCCATGAGATTAAATGTTTTCTTCTTCAGGATCTCTTCCTGCTAGGTGCTGGGCAGGTAGGTAACTGCAAAGAGTACAGCCTACCATCCCAGCTGAGTGATATTTCAGACTGATGATTAATTTCACAGGTGCTATCATTTGCTAAGCCTACATTTAAGTGCTTTCCTGAGTTGGAGTCAAGGGTCATTGGTAAAGATTTAGTGCAGAGCAGGAGAAGGCTGGGAGAAGCAGTGTAGCTAAGAATTGCATCAAGGGCTACACCTCAATCTAGGCTGTTCTCTGCAAGGTGGGTTTTCACTCACCTATTAACCCTTGCTACCCAAAGCATGGGGAGAATGAATTCTTCAGTGAGAAAGAAAAACTGATGGAGAAAAATACAGAAGAGTTGTGAAAAGCTGGGGTATGCATTCAGGGAAAAACAGACTCTGGCTCCAACTGTACTTAGCCCAGAGGGCAAGCAGGAGGTGCTCTGAACTGCCGTCCTGGGATGAGCATCAGGACTTCAAGAAAGCCTCTGCTCCCTGGAAGGGCTGCCTGAGGAGAGGTATGAGTGTTTTGCATGGCTTTTGAACTGGAGAAGTAAACTTCTGAGTACTGAGGGCTGCTTTGGCAGAGTGCCAGCTGCCTAAGGGCTTCCCTTAATCTGCATATGCATTTGCATAAATGCTTTTTGTTGTGATTTTAGGGGCTTGTTTGAGGGGGTTGGGGTTGTTTTTCTTTTTTCAGTAAAAGTAGAGATGCTTCTGGGATCTAACATTTCTCCAGAGGATTAATTGATTTTCTTTTTTTTGTAAGTTTGATACTGCTAGAAGCCTACTTGGTACATTAGCACAATTTTACTCAGCAGACACCCTCAGTGCACCCTGTGGGTCTAGTTTTGAGAGCAGGAACAGCACAAGCACTTCTTATTAACTGCTGTAGAATCATTTTAATATAACCAAGAGCAACCATTGATCTAACTCCACCCAGCCCACTGCTAAGCCGTGTGTCAGCCTGCCCCAAAAAAGCCCTTCTACAACCCAAACAGAGATTTCTGTGTGGTTCACGTCTGTAAGGAATTGCACTACAGGGCAGTAGAATAACTTTAAACATGTGGTCTGGAATGGTATACCCTGGCCTCAAAGACTGTAGGGGAGAGTAGGGCTCTTCATGTGTTTTGGCTGTTTCTATACCTGTGCGTTTCCTACCGCTCTCCTTCTTGAAGGAAGAAGAGTATTTCCTGGTATATCTGTGCTCCTAAGAAATGTCCAAGAATATAGCTCAGCTATGCACGTTGTTTGCTGGAGATTGGGTGTGTCTGTTTGCGGGAGCAGTTCAAGAAAATTGCCTCATGAACTTTAAATACCGGGCACAACGAAGTGTTATGTCTGCTGTCTTCATTTGACTGTGATAAGCACACTGTAGAAAGTCACGTGTCGCTGAGATCCTCCAAGGCTGTGCTAAAGGCAAATAAGCCTTCGCTTCTAGTTACAGCAACTGGGTGTCTGCAGACCCTGCAATGTAATGGTAGTGTGACTGGGAGGGTAGGAAATGAGTGAGAGCCATCATACTTTTTTCTCAGTTGTGCCATGGTTTTCTTCTACATCCTTGAACTCTTCTGTAATCCTTGAAAACTGTCATTCTGTGATGTGCCTGATATAAACCACTGGTTCTTCCTTAGATTCCTGCATTCTAATAGGGGGTATCGCGGGGCTTCTACAATAGAAGGACCACTTTTGCAAGGAGGGAAGGACATTTCTGGGCAAAGTGGCAGAGGCTGAAGAGTTTGACAGTGATGAGAATGAGGAGGAACATGACCTCGTATGGTTCAGTGACAAGCCAGTCTTGTATCTCGGGCAGTACTAGAAATTCTTTCTTCTCTAATATTGCAGCCCAAAGCCATTGTGGTTTAGTTTGTGTGTGGGCACTGGGGGAGCTTTGGAAAGACAAGACTTCAGGGGACATATTGTAAAAACTCAGTAACTGCTCAAATAGTAGAAATGAGCAAGTGAAAGAAAACCCTTCAGTGTATACGTTTCAATATCATGTTTAAACTTCAGTTTGAAGGAAGACAGGAAGATGAGGAAATGTTTGAGGCTGACAAAACTAGGACTTTGTTTAAAATATTAATTTCAAGATCATCATCCCTCCATTGCCTTTCCATAATCCAGATTGCAAGCAGTGCCACCTCTGAGGCTGAAGGAACTCTGCAGATTGCCTGACTTTGCCTCAGGAGAAAAGAGACCTCCACAATGTGTGGAGTGTGGAGCGTAGCCATCTAGGAAGCCTCTGTCCTTCCTGAGCAGCCCCATGTTTGTTGTCGGGAAGGTGCCTATGACACCTCCACTGGCAGGTGAGGTGCTTGCTGTTGAACAGAGTTGTATATTGTGGATTGAAAGCTTGTTCCTTTGTGATACTTCAGCCTGTGAAGGCTGTGACAGTGTTATACATTCCAGTCTTGACTGAATCCTGGTTAAAAGCGCTCATGAAGAGACATTGCAAACAGCACCAGCCAGCACTGTGGTGTTTGTGGTACAGATGACTGTCCACTTGGGAGCAGGTCTGAAAATCCTGATATTATTTTGAATTGGAGAATCTTATAGCATTTCAATGTAAGCTTATGTGCAATGGTCTCAGAGCAGCTCCGGGGAAAATGACCTAGGAGTGCTGGTGGACCATGAGCCAATGATGTACCCTTGTGAGTCCGCTGGCCTTGTCCACTTGGGGTGCATTAAGACCATGGCCAAGGGAGGTTCTCTTCCTCCTCTACTCTGCCCTGGTTAGGTTTCATGTGGAATAGTGTGCCCAGTTCTGGGCTCCCAAGGTCAAAAAAGGACAGGGAGGTACTGGAGGCAGTCAAGTACAGAGCCATTGAAATGATCAGGGGGTTGAAGGGTTGAAGCATCCTCCATATGATGGGTGGCTGAGAGAGCTGGGGCTGTTTCCTTGGAGAGGAGGAAACTGAAGGGAGATTGCATAAATGTTTGTAAATATCTAAAGGGTAAGTGTGAGGATTATGGGTCCAGGCTGCTGTTGGTGGTGCACAGTGATAGGACAAGGGGCAGTGGGTTTGAACTGGAACATAGAAGATTAAAAAGTTTTTCCTTATGTTCAAATTCACAGTTAGAATAACAGATCCCAGGCGCAGGCTGCCCAGGGTGGTGGTGGAGCCTGACTCTGAGACATCAAAGACCCACCTGGTTGTTGTTCCTGTGTAGCCTCCTCTAGGATTTACTGCAGGAAGGTTAGATTAGATCATCTCCAGAGGTCCCTTCCAACCCCTACCATCTATATTTCTAAAATGCTATTTTTATTTTAACCACAACCTTTTTACCTTTCCAAAATGTGATGCTTTATTATTGTGGTTATTGTGACTCGAGGCAACTAGAAGAAAAATAATACCTTACCCAAGGCTGTCAGAGCTTCAGGGGAAACCACTGAGATGCTACTACTTGTTCTGCAGACCCCACTCAGAATCCCTGCAGTCTGGGAATACTCCTTAAGGCATAATCAAGGCTAGAAAGCCTGTGTCATTGGAAAATAAATTCCCCTCCTTACCCCAGCTATTCCATGGAAATGCTCAGCTAGAATTGCAGCAGCTGCACTTTAAGGAAGTCTGAAGAGCCAAGTGCATCTAAAAGCTGATTTAGCAGCAGAACGTGCAGCTACAGAAATGCATCTTTGATAGGCTTAATGCCATTGTGCATCCTTTAAAAGGCTGTTTCATAACTAGCTTGAGGTAAAAGTTTTGGGACAGTCCAAAGACAGTCAGAAATGGCTGTAGATGTTTATGTTCCTGTACACTGGTGCATGTAGGCAGCCTTTTCTCACCTACACAGGCTGCTGGCACAAAGCTGATGTGCATGAGGGAAAGCAGCTGTGAATGACTGTTGCTGACAAGTCTGACAATCTAGAACCCACATAGCTGTAGATTATTTTGCCAGGAATAATGCAAATGAACACCACTTTTCCAATTTTCTTCCCCTCTCTAAGGACAAGACTGAAGGGCTTAAACTGAAGGTTTGAGATCCCATCCAGGTTAACTCAAAATAGAGGCTGATAAGAACTTACTTTACCTACCTTGTTACTTCCTCAGGGGTGAACCGACATTTCTCACTCCTGAAATCCTGCTATTACTTGTTCTGTAGTCCTTAAAATAACTTGCCTCACGAGGTTTCCCTACACATTCCTTCTTCATCTGGTAAAAGGCCTCTTCTTCACCTCTTCTGGCTGAACAAGGAGCTGCCTGCCTGTCTGTCTTTCTCACAGATCATAACATCCTTATCTCCAGCGGCTTACTCTGTTTTCCTAGATGAGCAGGGGCCTATAGCTCTCTAAGTAAATCCCTCTCTTGTTTACTGGTTCTACATATTCCTCTGCTGCAAGTGGTCTGAACATTCTGACTGGCTCTTGTGTGTTTGCCTGGTTTTTGGCAGTGTGGCACAGGCTTTTAGCTTTAACAATGCACACACAGTATTAAGAGTTAAATGCTACTGAGGCTCGTGTTCCATCTACAACCAGAGTGTGTCATTCAGCACACTACCTAGGACTGTTTTCTTTGCAAATTAGCAATGCAACACCATGATCAATGAGTAAATCAGTAACAGATTTATTAGCTGCCTACCTTTCCTTAGATTGTAATGACTCTGATCTCTTTCTTGGAAGCCCAAAAGAATAAATCTCGGATGTCATGCGGGTTGTGACTTCAGGTGTTTGCTGCATTTAGGAGTGAAAGAGATTTATGAATACTTCAGCAGTACACGTTAAAAGCTGGAATTCATTGGCAGTATATTGTACAGGGTTTGTAATGATCATTGATACTAAGATTTTGGACAGTACCTGTTTTCTTTCCTGTATGTTCTAGCAAAAATGTACAGCATGCCTGTATAAATATATTAAGATGCCTTTCCCATAGCATTAATAACACAGCCTCAGAATGCACACTTACTGTACTTTAGTAGGTAAGTGCTTGCAGATTTAAGTATCAGGAATGATTGATGTCTGGTAGAAACAACATATGGTTTATTAAAGTAAAGCATATCACTGTTTGTTGTCACTGGGAGGAACCTTCCAACCTCCTTAAATTACACAGTAGAGGAGCTGCTTTGAGTTGCTCAACCTATTTAAGGAGAAACCTGTGTTTGAGTTATCTGGCATCTGCACATGCAGCATCCATCCAGAAGTCCAGCAGCAAGAAAAGCTTGTTCTTACCCTTGAACTGTGTTAGAACCATTTTTCCCTGTAATATAGTCAATACATTCTACAGTCACATGTAAGTAATACTCCTTCAGAAATAAGAGTTTCCTCATCAAAAGTGTGAATTGTGGCCCAGTCAAAGAAGCTAGTGAGGCTGATGAAAAGATGACTGTGGAACTTAACAGACCTTCATACAAACTGCCTGATGGGGTTGGAGCATCACTGCATCCAAGTGCAGCAATAGAGGTTGTGGTGTATCTGCCAAGAAGCAGATAATAGGTCAGTCCTTGCTCTCCTCTACACCTCTTTGGGTAATAAAGCTCAACTTTGCTTCAGTAAAATTGTGACATCAAATACAGTTAGAGTGTGTGGCAAATTGGCATCTCCTGGAATATGGAGGCATTTCCAGATCTCATAAGGAGCAGATACACACTTCTGCATGCCTGCCACACTGTCCCACCGTGGCTCCTCTGGGATCTCAGCATTTCCTTAGCCTTTGTGTTTCCAGCCCTGTCTGGATCTTGCTTGGCTTTTCAGTCCCAGGCTTAGGGTATAGGAATTTATAGTGGCTGACTGGTAAAGAAATTTGTTTTATACCTAAGAATGTTTTCAGAGACTTTTGACTACAGGAGATGCCTCAAGAGGTGATGATTGTTTTGAAGTGAATTATTCAGTACTATGACTTTTATTCTGCATGGTCTCTGGCCAAGAAAAGGATAGGGACTATGAATGGTGTAGTTTGTTTAATGTGTTTTCCAACACTCGGGCAGAAAAATCTGAAGTGACTAATAAAATGGTATTTCATCCTGAATAGATAAGAGATGTTAACGACACAAGAGAAGCAAAACCTAATCCCAGATAAAGGGAAAGGAAATAGAGCAAGAAGATTTGTTTTCTAATAGCAATTGTGGGCAAACATTCAGCTTTTATTGCTAGAGCTGATGTGGGCTTGTGAAGGCATCTTTTGTAGGCTGCTACATCATCGTCATCTTTTTTGTGTTACTATCACCTTCAACGTATTTGTGACAATTGCATAGTTACTCTACCCCACACACCTTTTCTCTCTAATTCTCTGTTCTGTTGCCAGTGTTGCACTGGGGTGTTGGAGGTTAGTGAAGAGAGATGAGCAGTTGCCTGTTAGCCATGGTATTGGCGCCATGAGAATGGTCCATCACTACTTTGTATAACACTGAAATCCTGGCTGTTTCAGCCACTGGTTGATAGAAATAACAGTTTACACAGTTTATTAGGGTTGGAAGGGGCCTTCAAAGTCCTTTGGGCCCAACCGTCCTGCTGAAGCAGGATACAAATAGCTGAAAAGCATAGCTGCCTAAAAAAACCTAAATCAACTACACAAAACCTCATCAAGATTGTTCTGAAGCATCTCCAGAGAAGTGGACTCCCCAACCTCCCTGGGCAGCCTGGTCCAATATTTAATAACCCTTACTGTAAAGAAGCTTTTCCTCATATTGAGGTGGAACTTCCTGTTCAGTCTTGCATCCATCACCCCTTGTCCTGTCTGATAAGAGGAGTATTTTCTTCTTGACACCCAGGCCTCATGTGTTTACATACAGTAATTGAGTGTCCTTGTAGCCATCTTGTTTTCCAAACTAAAGTGTCTCAGTTTTCTTAATGTCTTTTCATAAAGCAGTTGTTCCAGATCCCCAATCATCCTCATAGCTTGTAGTTCTGGGACTGGACCCCAGTTCTGTGAATTTTTATCGTAATTGCAGAAAAAAATAGGGCTGGATAAACACCCAGTGCATCCCTCTGCCTCGAGGCAGAGGGAGAACTGCACCTGTCATTCCTCATAGCTGTTTGTCTCATCTATCCTTAAAGACGTCCAGCGCTGGAGACTACACAATCTTGCCAGACAATCTGTTGTGTGCTTTGCTGTCCTTGCCACTGAAAGCGTGATACTATCTGCCAGACGTTTCACAAGGGATAGTGTTTTCCAGTCTTTATCTCTCATTCAGGATGGGGGCCAGGGTTGAGAAGTTCACCTCTTAGGAACTTCAATTCCTAAATACTGTGGGTGTTCTGAATGCTGCTCCACTGTACCTCAGTGAAGCTGAACATATGCTGTTTGTTCTGTGAACTCTTGCGTACATCAAAGGAAGAGCAACAGCACACTTTGTTAGCAGAGCCTCCAGTCCGTTCCAAACATTGCACAAAGGCCCTTTAAATAACTAGATAAACTATCAGGCTGGGGTTGCTTCCACACTACCCACTGTGAAATGCTTCACACCAGGTTCTTCTGCTCTCTCCTGTGCCTGGTACCAGCTCCCTTTTTCTTATTGTGGTGGTTATACCTTGCAATGAGGCTGCAGGTACTTGGCTGCTTGCTTGTTGCTCTTCATGAGCCTTTATTGTGAAGGGTCTGTCTTTGACCTCATGTGGTCCTGCGGTTCTCATGTAGGTACTAGCCTACATGACAGAAGTCTGTTGACTATGTTTTAAGGTTTTGAATGGAGAAATTCTACAGAGCTGTGTTGTGCCTTTAGTTCCTTCAGCTAGGGTTTGCACCCACTCATGGTGGGTGATTTGTGAACAGTTTAGCCTTTAGCTGGCCCTTTTATCCTCAGCAGGGTGAGAAACATCCGTTCTTGCTCTAAGTTATACTTATTTGTAAGTCAATGGCTGTTTGACTCCTTATTTGTCAGAAGACAGGGAAATAGCCTTGGAAGCTTGTCAAGATAGAAATATTTTTGTCCAAAATTACTAGGATTATATACAAGGTTGTGCAAAAGCATTATTGCATGAACGGGTCTTAATTTTGCTGGCTGTATGTGTAATTGTGTCGCATCTCTTCCTGGAACAGTACTGAAATCTGTATTAGATTGGAGATCATAATAAGAACTAAAAGACAAAAAATGATTGAAGACTGTTTCAAAATGCTGTGAATGCTATATAAGTCAAAAAATTCTCTTCTGTTTTCATTTCCAAACTGAGGGGAGGGGGTATTAAATTATGCAAATGAGCCACAAGTTGCTTAACCTTTCCATGAGTTTACCATAACAGGGGAGGAAAAAATAAGCCCATTATCAGCAAAAAAAAAAAGCAGCAAACCCTTTTGGGGACCTCTAGCTGATTCTGCTTACCCCTCCAGTGCTGTGATAGAAATTACTGTCTGAATCAGTCCTCTCTCAGTGCAGCTCATCTCATCCCAGAGCTTACAGCCACACAAAGGATCCAATGTGCTTCAAAGACATCAATACGGAAAGCACCATATTCTGTGCATTCTGTCACTGCATCCGCATGACTGTGCATTTGTGATTACTGATGACAGTCAATAAAATCAAGTAAGCACGCATGCAAATGCTAATGGAGGAAAATAAAACTAAATAATGCTTTAGCAAACCTTGATTACCTTGATCTTAGGTTGCTGTCACAGCAGTCTGTCCTCATTGGAGAAAAGACATGAGGTTCTACAGTGTCTTCAGCAGGAAAGCTATGCATGATTGGGTTTTCATAAGTAATTATTGACAAATTTTCTGCAACCATGTTGCCTCTGCTTTTATTAGCCTAATAAAATATATTGTGAAAATTTTGTGTCTATAGCTGTTAAATTTATATGTGTTATTCTAGTATGACAAATATTTTGTTGTAGTTTGATAGCAATTATTCAGAATAACACAAACAGCTTGGGATGACTGTAGCCTTGTGAATTGACATTTGAAATATTTATAAGTACAGCCATCCTGCCATATGGACCCTCTTTGGAGTTACCAGTCACCACATCCTAGCGCTTCTGCAACTCAGGTTCGTGTTCTAATGCTGTCAGGTTCTGATACTCAAACAAGCACAGCTATGGGCAGCGTGAGGCGGGCCACTCCTTTAGCCATAGCTGTCAGCTTCAACAAAGGAATCAAAGGCTGGTGGTGCACACTACTTGCTGAGGCGTTCTGCAAGGCTTGCTTAATGCTCTTGAGTGCTGGTTAATGTAATGTGCTTTATACAGATAATGGGTCTCTTGGAAAGTGAGTTTTAAATGCAAAACCACCCATCACCGGTCCACTTTGAATGGTGGTGTCATACTTGAGGAAACGGGGCATCTTTCCCTGACCCTGGTAGTTTACAGGGTCTTTCCTTATGTAAAATGTGCATGATGACCTGGCTAGCAAAAGCAGGATGCTTCATGGAAGTATTTTTCTTGAACACGAGCCCTTCATCTCTCATGGTAAACATTTTATGAGCAAATAGCTAGTATTTACCGTTCAATAAGGACTTACATCCACACAAAACTTCAATGTAATTTTACTGAAGAAATTCCATTCAGAGAACAATTGATAGAGTATGCAGTGAGCAGAGCTGGAGACTAAAGCATGTAAGCTGTATTCTTCCTTTGACTAGTTAGTCTAATCTATAAAATCTTTCTTCCCAGAGAAGAACATAGAAATTCCTCCCAGTGGACTCAGTAAGGTCAGGGTTTCAGTCCAGGGAATTCAATCAAGAGCAAAGACTACTGGACACTCAGGTAGGGGTTTAAGTAGGAAAAATAGAAAAAATAAATGTAAAAAAGAGGGAAGAGAGGGAACAAAAGAAACACCTAAAAGTTATTTTTTTTCCTCTAGACACGAAGACTTATTTTAAATCCTCATTAGCTTAGTAGAAAGTGTTGTTTGGTGATGGGTGTATCTTGTGTGTGCATAGAACAAACCCCAGAGGGATTCCTAGGATCAGTGTATCTGTAAAAGGGGTAAAGTAGGCTAGGAAAAGGAAAACCTGATTTGTGCTAGCTCTGGGGAACTGCTCAGAGTTAAGGTCCCAAAAGTGTATTTTCCTTTTGAGTGCAAAGGACTTTACTGAACAACTAACTCCATCTTCCCCTTGTCTTTACGGTGCTCACAGCAGCCCAGAAGAGTTCATCTAAGCAATATGGTTCAGCATTAGACAGACAACTTCCTGAAAGAAATGGTGAAACTGGGTAACAAGGGGAAGTTGACATCACAAGGATCCTGAGTAACTTTACTGAAGTAGGGACTAGTTGTTTTCCCCACACCATGCCGCTCTGGAGTGCATCAGGAAAGTGCGATCTCTGCGTCGTCTCTTCCAGCCCAAACCAGCACGGCTCCTTGAAGTGAGAAACTTAACGAAAGCCTGATTAAAATCTCTTCAGACAGAGGGAGCAGGCCAGCAAGGAATCAGAGCTGCTTTCCTTCTCTTTGTTTCTTCTTTGCGGGTCACCTTACACTCAGTGTTTGAAATCTTGATTTAAATCTTCCAAAAATTGCTCAAGAAGGGTCCTACTGGGCCTCAAAGGCCAGAAACATTTGTTTTTCAGAATGTGTTTTGGGAGGAACAATTCAGAACAGCTTCTGTCGCTAGCTGTGTTTTTGGCCTTTGTCCATACTGCGTTGGATGCTTTTGCAGTTTCTCCATCTCTAATTAAATACCACACCATCCTGAGGGCAGTAAAAGAATGCAGAGAGCATCTTCCCTTCAGGGAAACTTCCTTGTCTTTCTGTCCAGGCTGCACATAGGAAGTCCCTGAGCAAGTCTCCTGAAACAAATGAAAAATACAGGCTTTGTTCGAAATGAAAAACAGATGAGGCTGATAGGCACTAAGGCACAAAAGGATTAGGAAACAACAGTCTCTCATTTGTCGTGGACTGCTCAGCTGGGATCCAAATCACTCCATAGATGCCTCCTACTCTTGCGCCTTCAGGAAATCCCAAATACTCCCTCCAATTCCTTCATAAAAGAATATTGACAAAAAGAATATTGACAGACAGTCTTGTTGGAGACATGTGGCTTTCTGCCCTATGTAATGGGACAACTGGCTGTCACAAAGGATATATCGGGCCACGTGCATTTAGGCACAATGCTCCACAGCCTGGATAGGATGCTGGAGGGTCAAGGATGGTTTGAGGATGCGGTGATGGGAGCTGGCAAAATTATTTGATCTGGCAAAGTTTCCTCTGTGGCTCTAGCATGCCAGAGAAGCTTATTTGAGCTGACAACCCCTTTTAAAATTCCCTTTTGCTTTCCCAAGTAAGTGTATCAGCCAGAGGGCAGTGCTGCATGGCTGCTGGCCAGACAGCCCTTGGTCCTGTTCCTGTCCTTCAGAGCTCTGCAGATGCCCTGGGAGTGCCTGGCTGGTTCAGGCCTTAAAGCTGTTAATCCTAATCGGGTCTTGGACAATAGAAATTTCTGGTGCTTATTACTCTGGCCAGTTATCATTGCACAATGGATTGCACAAAGCATCTTGAAAAAGAACCTTCCCAGGATGTAATTTTCATAGAACTGAGTCCATCAACAACCTCTAGAAAGATCTTCAGCTGGCATAAACCAAAGTATGCCCTGCTGACACAACTACTTCTGTTTTCCCTTGCTGTAGATTGAACCCCTGATCACTTCTGGTTTAGTATCATACCACATGCATAGGAATTGACAAAGTCTGTGTTTATTAATTGCTCCCCAGATCATTTAGACAAAAATGTCTCGATCTTCACCTTGCTTCCCTTCTGCAAATAACCAAGTGGAATTCCAGTGGCATAAAAGTGGTAGAAGCCAAAGCAGGATTTGGAATTTAGAAATCTCACTGATCATTGTTCACAGTGATCTTTCAGCTACCCTTATCAAATATTAACAATTATTACTTATTTATACAGCCCTGACTGCGAGCTAGGTGCAAGAGGACAGGCACCAGTCCCAGAGAACTAACAAACTAAATAATAAATACATATCAATCTACAATAATAAATAATAAATCTTATATTGCAGAGTCACTTCATTTTTTGATTCAGGTGTGTTTGCCCTCACTTTTTCTGATCAGCAGGAGGGCTTGGTTAAAAAGATCCGATTAAAAATGAACCTCTTTGATGTTTACAAAGGCAATAAGGGATCTCACACCTTTACCAGTTGCAGGTAAAGATTTCTGCATCTTGCAGAAGTGCTAATTGGAGCCAATAATAACATGATTCACCTTCAACCCTGCTCTGAAGTACCCAGGGTTTTTTTTACCAAAAGTAGATGCTGCATTTTGAGGGCACTGCATTTGAGGAGCTCTCATGTTTCAGGGTTCTGCAATGTAGCAATGTTTCAGCCTACAAGAGGAGGAAGAAAAGTTGCTTAAATCAATCCTTGTCATAGGATCCCACTGTTTATCGATATCCTGAAGGTGAGAGGTTAATGTTTTGCTCAGGAAACCACTCATCCTCCAACATACTATTACTGTTTATCTTGCTAAAATCTACTTTTATATTTCCCAAGGCATTTTTACTTAATTTCTGCTCCAGGTTGTTCTACAGTGTTTTCATATTAGCGTTGTACAGACTTAATAATTTTCCTGTCTGATACTGTGAGTTGTGATGGAGAAAGCCAAGTGTCTGGTATACTTGTAAATAGACAGATTAGCAGAAAGAAAAAAAATTAACTGCAGGCTACTTATTTTATCAGAACATGAATTATCAGGAACGCCAACCAAGCACTGAAGTTGAAAGCAGCAGATCAAGGAGAATAAACACTTGTTCCCCAGGAGTACGTCTTGTCATTTTAGTGGTTTGGAACGTGTTCTCATTTATCCAGTCACTTTCTTTCCACAGCAGTTACAGAATGGCCCGTTTGAAATGAGATCTGTTTTCACCGATTGCATTCTCAACATCTTTTTTTTAAAGTCTTTGCACCTTCCGGTTAATAAAAGAGCAAGGAAGTGAAAAATACATAAATCTGCAACACATGCAAATAGCAATTCGTGTGGACAGTTCTGCCTGTGGAATTCAATGCAAAGGAGCTTTGGGTGAAATGTTGATTAACTGGACTGTGAATAACTACTAGCAGCAATAACAATGCTAACAAGTGGATGTGTTGCTTTGAGAACAGGGTTGGGGTACAGATGCAGCCGTAATTGTCTTGCTTTCAGCATTTAAGTTCTTCCTCATCTTGTGGTCATTGGTAGCTACTGGAAATAGTTAATAATATCCTGCTCTGATATAAGTCTGCACATATTCTCTACCTATATTAATTAACCTGGAATTACAACACACTAGTAATCAGAAACATGAACTGAGTATCTCTCACAAAAGGAATCTAAAAGAACTCAAAACACTCACTTGTTAGAACTGGCATAAATCATATGTTAAGAGTATAGAAAATACCAAGTTCTAACTATAGCTACTGAGAAGTTACAGTCCAAAGGTTAAATAAAGAATTCTTACTGTTTTTCTATGCCTACAACGTTTCTCATGCATTGAAGTGAATTCTGCAAATGCTATTCAAATAATCTAAGAAAGCTGAATTTAACACAGATTCTCCTGCATCCTGCAGGGTGATTTTTTTTTTCCCTGCTGTTAAGACTGGACCCAGGACCTACCATTCAGACTGAATACTCTTCAGAGTGTTTTGTCTAGTGAGAATTGTCTGGGAGCAGCCTGATCAGAGGTGGCTCTGCTGGCTCTATCCTTGTGAGAACCATAAGCTTAGAGGTGGTTGGAGACTGTTCATGACTAGAATGTGATTAAGAAGTCTGCTCTGTATTATTCAGCAGGACAAGAATTAGAAGCTGCTATTTAGACCCTGCTCTTAGAAAAGAAGAGGTTCTGATTTTTATGGGGTAACTCAGAATGGGACAATTCATGTCAACTTAAATAGAACAATCTGAGATAGCTTATTAGCCTCCTGACTTGTTTTCCAAAACATGAGGTATAGCAAGAGACTCATAGCTCAGACCTCTTTTCATTCAATGTTCTAATCTTCCTTGATCTTCCCACTCACACCTGTTTCTCCTCCTATGCTAAGAGACTGTGATCCTTTGTGCACAGGGATACCAGTACTTGCTTTCCTGCACGCAGTAAATCTGCACAAAGCAGCCTGCAACATATCAGTCTTCTAATTAGCCACAGCAGGCAAAGAGCTTTTCAGTTGGGGTGCAAAATACTGGAAAGGAATCAAATTGAATCAAATTTTACTTGGCAAGGGGAAAAATTTTGCCCATAAGTCACTGGCCCTGAACTGATGATTTATGGAGGGCAGGCACAAAATTATATGATTCTTGAACCTGATCCTGTTGGCCCCTAGAGTCTCCAAGGTGAAGGCCAGTATATGGCCCTTTTCTAAGTTCTTCATTTGCTAGCTTTACTGACAGATGTAAGCATTCCATGGAAGGCATGCAGGCAATGGTTCCCTGGATGACTGCTGGCAAGTGCAATTTTTTATGATTTATTCATTAAATTCATTTCCATTGCTGTGTGACAGTCATTGCTCCTCCTTTCCTGCAATGTTAGCAACTACATTTTGTCATTCCTATTTCCATTTTTCCTGTGGGTCTCAGCAACTTGCCACTGAAGGCAATTCTTCCATCCAGTCTGTGAAGTAGATACCTGCTGCTGTGAATGCTAACATCAGACATGACCCCCATCCGAGGCACATCTGGGAAAAACAGCTGTTAAACGAGAAGGGCTTTCTGTATTGGCAAGCTGCACTTTCCCCCACTACTCCTTCTTGCTCTCAGTTGTTGTCCTACTCATTTCTCAGTTCAGCCAAGATCTTCCACCTCTTCACCCTTACATCTAGATGGGCAGACATGTGGCTCCAGGTGCCTTCCCAATGTGCTGAGTGCCAGTGAGCCCAGCTTTAGCATGTGCTGTTGGATACTGTCCTGTCAGAAATGGCCCTGCCAAAATCTGAATCCATAGAGAACACATAAAGGAAAGCATAAGTTTACTTTGTTTGAGATTTGATTCTAGATGCTTGTTCCTTTTTATTGTTATTCAACAATGTCTTACAGGCAGGAAGAGGCTGCCTGCATCACTGAAGGCTATTAGTTATAAGCTTTTTTGTCTACTTGTCATTTGTATCAATTTAATCCATCAGCAAACTGCTCACAGGGTAGCCAGACAGGCAAGACCCTGAGGAACAGGTTTTGCCTGTGTTTAAGGAAGAGAGAGTCACCCTCTCGAAACAGGCAATCCTGCTGCCTACTGAGCTTTTCGCTATGACTGGTGGTCCCAGAGTGGCTGTATGTGGTTATTTGGAGTGTCTGGTATTCTTTTAAATTTCCCCTTTGGAAATGAGGCATGAGGCTGGTTGTATATTTGGGGTAGACTGTGTGGGATGTGATCGGGGTCACGTGCCCAAAAGGGCATAAATGAGAAGATCATCCCAGGTCCTTTATGTAACCCCTTCCCTATAACAAATCCCAGCCCCTTTTGAATTGTCTCCACTGTCCCTTAAACCTGGCATCACAACCTACATCACAGCGCTGCATTTGAAATAAAGCCAGATATTTTCATTTCTAGATGGTAGCTCCATATGTTGGTTTCCAAATGTTGGACTTTTCAAAAAAGCAAACGTGTATACACACTTTCTCATTAGAGAAATATAAAGCTAACAATTAACTTCTGAATGCCGTGCACAGTTGCTGTTCTAATTCAGGAACAGCATGTAATACAAGTGGCTGCGGTAGACTGTAGCACTATAAATGACACCCCATTGGTGATGGAGACAAATCAGATTATGTGTGAGTAGGTTATTGATTGTGCTTAGATTTCTTAATCTCTTGAATCAATGAAAGAATAGTAGATAACAGATACAATGTGTGCTTGGAAGGCAAAGCACCTTTTAATACTCAGTTTTTCATTAGCATTTTTTAATACTCAGCAATATCTTAACTGGAAAGACACTCAGCCAACTTGAAGATGCCTCAGTCCAGGCTCCATGTTTATACTAGACATCATGATTTACCTCTTATTGAGGTAAAGAAAGCATGTTATTCAGCTTTACTAATGAAAATATTGTCTTCAATTGACTGTCTCTGAAACAGTACAACAATTTCCAAGAAGTGTACCATAAGGATTAAACATACAGATTTTGTGCAGGAGTTGTTTACATCAATACACTCTTAATTGATTGTAGCAAAACAAATACGCACTTTGCTAATGCCTGCCGAGTCTCCCATTCAACATTATTTTAATTAAGTCTTTTGAATGGTGAGTTTTGATACAGCAGATGTTCTTGAGTATTCAGGTACATAAATATAACCAGTGTCAGTGTCTGATAAGCCTACAATTTGAGAGTTTAAGCACAGATGAAACCGGGCCAATTGTCAAGAGCTGAAAATGGAAGGAATTTGCTAAGCTGCTGCTTGCACCTGTTCTGAATTATGATGATGTTGTCTCCATGCTAACCTTGAGGGAAAGGAAAGTCTTGTGTGAAATGCTAGAACATGGAATAGGAGATGTTTTTGCTCCCCATTTGCAGTTTCTTATTATCCATTGCAGCAGCTGATCCTAGGGAAGGGGTAATTTCAATGCACTTTACATAATATTTAACTCAATGGATCTCTCTGCATGGGCACAGTCGCCTCATTGCAGAACTGAAAATGAATGAAGTGCTGAACCCTGTGATTAAATTATTTTAAGCTTAAAACTATGTATTCTCGTGAGTAAAGGAGTATGCTAAGCATTCGTTTGTATTTCTATCGCAGAATCATAGATGGCCTTAGAGACCATAGAATCATTAGGGAGTGGAAGGGACCTCGAAAGATCATCTAGTCCAATCCCCCCACCACAGCAGGATCACCTAGACCAAGTCACACAGGAACACATCCAGGCAGGTTTTAAACATCTCCAGAGAAGGACACTCCACAACCAACCTGGGCAGCCTTTTCCAATGCTCCATCACCCTCACTGGGAAGAAGTTCCTTCTCATATTTATATGGAACCTCCTATGTTCCAGCTTACATCCATTTCCCCTTGTCCTATCACTAGATGACATTGAGAAGAGCCTGACTCCATCCTCCTTGCACCCACCCTTCACATATTTATAAACACTAATGAGATCACCCCTCAGTCTTCTCTTCTCCAAGTTAAACAGACCCAGCTTCCTCAGCCTCTCCTCATAAGGGAGGTGTTTCAATTCTTTCATCATCCTTGTTGCTCTACACTGGACTCCTTCCAGAAGCTCCACATCCCTCTTGAACTGAGGGGCCCAGAACTGGACACAATACTCCAAATGTGGCCTCACTAGATCACCTAGTTCCAACCTCCCTGCTATGGCAGGGACACCTCTCACCAGACCAGGTTGCATTGAGCCCTATCCAGCCTGGCCTCAAACATTTCCAGAGAGGGAGCATCCACAAATTCTCTGTGCCACCTGTTGCAGTGCCTCACCAACCTCAGAGTGAGGAATTTCTCTCTAAGATCTAATCTAAATCCCCCTTGTCCTATGACTAAAGACTCTCATAAAATGTCCCTCTTCAGCTCTCCTATAGTCTCCCTTCACCTCAGTCATCTCATCTGTCACCAGCACTAGCTCACTGAACACCTTTCATTCCTCAGCTAAATGTCTGTGAGCCCAGTGTTGCTCATGAGATGTCCTGGAAACCTCATGCATCCTGGGTAGTAACCCTATTATCTGTCTTTTCCTCCTTTCTTTGTCACTTTTGACTGCAGAGCCCAGATTTATTTTGGGGGAAATCTGGGGATGTGTTTCCTAGTCACGAGCAACTTTTCACACAGGTTTTCTGTGTTCCAGAAGCCACATTAGCAAGGGCTGAGACAAATGAATTAGTCCAGCTTGACAAGACCTACTTCACAGCCTGGGCTCTCCCAAGGGCTCGCCTCTGGCTCACTCCAAGGTATAGACACAGTTGTTGTCTTTCCCAGTGCACCAAAGTTAGGAAACCAGTCACTACCCACAGCTCTGACACCCCTACAGCCCCCTCCGCTTCACAGATGAATACACATCTTCAGTATTCCACTAGAAACACATCGGTGGCTTGGTTTACATCATTCCCTGCATCAGGATGGACTTCAGGGGCAGTTCTATTGTGTGCCTGAAAATCACCTTTTCCAATATTATCCTTCATACCTTTCTCCCTCCTTTTGTCCCTTTCATTTTGACTCCTGAGCTTTACTGGCTCTGGAAGCCAAAGACAGCCATCCATCACAGATTATTTGACATGAAGGCAATTCAGAATCTCTCAGATCCCAGCGTGTGGACAAGTATGACCTGAAGTATGACCTAACATTTAAATAATGACTCACCTTTGAATATCATGAGAAATTGGCTGACGATTTCAAGGTGATGCCCTTCCAAAGATATACAATATTAATTCTTTACTACCATGTAGCTATATGCTCACTTGGAGAATCTTAAATAAACTTTACACTATGCAATTAATTTAGGGAAATTCTGAGTTCAATTACTTGCTATAAAAATATTAAGCATATTACATCTGTCTGGACATGGTCTTCTAAATGAAAGGATGGTTTAATTATTCTAGAATAGAAATACAAACAGTGTCAAGATTTAACCACTGCTCAATTTAATGGAACTTCTGCCTAATTTTGCAAATCATTATTTATACAGTTAACATGCATAAAAAAATTAACAAATGACCTCCATAATGTCGCTATAGTATAGTTAGCAGTGTAGGGAATTATTACAATCATGTTGAAAAAATACACCAGGGAAATCTATTCTTGCTTCCCAAACACAACAGTCATGGAAAGGGGATGAGAAAGAAAGGAAAATACGTAAAAAATGCAGTTTCACCTAGCAAACCCTGGCCATGAAGTCAGTGCTGCTTCTCTCCTTCAAAAGAGGGGAGAGAATTTGAGACATTGCTGCGCTTACAAGCAGAGAGTGTGCAAAGTGAAACCTTCACAAAGAGCAGCTCCAAGACTAAATAAGAGCAGGAACCTGCTTCCAGCCAGCTTACTGCACTCAATCTATAGAATGAGCCTGCAAAACTTAGAAATCTCTATTAGAGGAATAGGAGATACAACAAGGTTGCAAATTTCACCCTGTGCATTTCCAGAGGTTGTATGGGCTAGGACTTCAGGGGCTTTAACAGGATACTGATAGGGCTAGACGTATTGACACAGTATGGGGGTCATCTCAGCCTCTATGAAGTTAATGGGAGTTTCAGCAAGACCATATCGCTCTGAAACACCAGATTTTCAGAGAAACTGAATTTTAATGTAGACTGAATTTTCACTTGTTTACACCACTAAAACCTTGGTCTCTACTGGCAGAATACTATGTCCCCTTCCTTCCTACCTTCTCGCTGACTTTTATACTTCCACACCCTGCTGATTTACATCTGGAAGTGTCAGCTGAGATGTTTTTTGAGGCACACACTGTACTTAAGGAAAGAGGTATGTGGGACTGGATGCAGATAGTGCTTTATTACAGCAGCACACCCAAATCATCTGATTGCATCCTTATTCCCACAACAAACAGAGAACGAGAAGGGGGGAAACCTGTACCTCCCTCTGAAGCACGATGTAAAATAAAAAACATCCAGAAGTGGGTACTCAGAGACCACAGGGGCAGCTTCAGTGCTGCAGTGCTTCAAAGATGCCTGTTTGTCAGAGCCATAGGTGGTGCTTTTGTTTGTTTGCGAGGTGAACCTCAACCAAGGAAACAACTGTGCAGCACTCTTTTTCTCCTTTATTAAAAGCCTTCTGGTAGAGAATAGAAAATTATCTCTTCAGAAACTGCAGAAGGGTTTTACTGCACTAGACAACATAATAGAAGATATTCATTCTTCCATAAGAGTTATTGAAAATATTTTTTAGTAGTCTTTCAGAACAACATCAGATGGAGTCCCCAAACATCCTTCGCCGATGCTATATGGAAATTCCCCTCCAAGTCGCTTTCAGAACAGGAAAGATTCTCCACACCCATTAAGATAGAAAAGATTCAAACTATTTCTGGGGGAAATAGTTTTCCTGTTCTTTAGCCTCTAATCTTTCTGCTATGTTGATTTTTTTTGTTATCTGAGTAAGCAAGCATGGCAGGCTCTCAAAACAGTCTTGCTGAGTTGTCACAAGAACCAGAGCACCGGGGAAGGAAGGGGACAAGCAGGAATATATAAACTGCAGCATCTCATCTTTAACCAGGGGATCCTTTGATTTTTATGGAAGGCAAGAATGTCAGAGAGGCATGTGGAAATTCCCATTTCCACATGGAGAAGAGACATTAAAGTCCCTGCTTCCACTACTTTTTCTTGCTTTCCTGATGTTAACCTCACAGACCTAGTCAGCTATATTCCTCTTCTCTTCATTACTGAAGGCAGATGAGAAAATCAAGCAGCCCTTGCAACGGTGAGTTAGTGAGACTCACCAGGGCTTTGCTTTAGTTTATAAGGAACTTTGACACAAGTTACTAGGGTGCTGCCTGCATCCCTACTTAAACACAGGAAAAAAGAGCATTTTGTTTTACAAAGCTACTCTACATGTTCAAGGTCATCAACAGAAGAAATTTATACATCAAAAAGTCTATCCTTAGCCTAGAAAACCACAGCTACACATGGTTACTGTCTCTATATGAGTTTGTATTTTAGAAGAGAGAGATGTGCTGTGATGTGGTGATTGGCCTGGTCTCTAGCAAGACTTTATATTTCAGGTTCAGGAGGGTGTTTTTCGTGCCATTTGTCGGTGCTTTGGATTATGCTATGCAACAAGCTCTCCCTTTGCACCTCCTGCCTCTCACAGTTCTCAGCACTCATTAGAGAAGTCTGACACAAAGTTCTGGATCCAGAATGTTCGGGGGTCTTGGAACCCAGCAAAGCTTCACATTTTCCAATGAATCTCTTGCATGTCAAATAGCTCAAAGCAGAAACACATATCCCATTAACCCTTAAGCCTGGGCATATTTCAAATCCACGTCTTGACCAGTGTGTCAAGACTGTGTGTTGGATGAATCATATATGAGGCACAGTTTGTGAAATTCAGTGAATTTTATTAAGGTTATTAGGAGTTCTTCAAATCATTTGAGAGCCAGAGGACTTCTGGGTTCATCGTATTAGATAAATCCTGCCAAAAACATGCCAGCTGGGCATACTTGCTCTGGACTATCACTGTAATGACATTTTGTAACTAAGCATCTTATTCTCCTTAGCTCAAATAGCATTTTTTTATTTTATTTTGTGAATTTCACGTAATGGAGATGAATATAACTAACAAATATTAACAAGGCCTCATAAGCAGTGTTCTGAAAAATTTCCAAGAAGATTGGTAGAGAAAGATAGTGTCCTATGTTCAGGACTTACAAAATACATCAAATCAACAAATCAACCTTCTGTAGTATAGATGTTTTCTTGGCATTTGTTTTGAATGTGTTATCAGACTCTGACAGCAATGAAAATATCTCTGTTTGGAGGAATCACAGAATCACACAGACTTGCAGAACTTTAGGGATTGGAAGGGACTTCAAAAGATCATCTAGTCCAATCCCCCCACCTCAGCATGATCACCTAGATCAAGTCACACAGGAACATATCCAGGGGAGTTTTAAAC